>OZ026590.1:9397934-9662934 GCA_964020215.1 Aurelia sp. 3 sensu Dawson et al. (2005)
TTTGGCGGATGTGGTTTTGGTGGTGACGTCTTGGGTGAAGATGTTTTTGTGGATTTGGCCATTGGTGGAGATGGTTTTGTGAATGTGGTTGAGTAAGGAGATGGTTTTGTGGATGTGGTCTTTGGTGGATGTGGCTTTGGTGGTGAAGTCTTGGGTGAAGATGTTTTTGTGGATTTGGCCATTGGTGGAGATGATCTTGTGGATGTGGTTGAGTATGGAGATGGCTTCGTGGATGTGGTCTTTGGTGGATGTGGCTTTGGTGGTGAGGTCTTGGGTGAAGATGTTTTTGTGGATTTGGCCATTGGTGGAGATGGTTTTGTGAATGTGGTTGAGTAAGGAGATGGTTTGGTGGATGTGGTCTTTGGTGGATGTGGTTTTTGAGGTGAGGTCTTGGGTGGGGATGTTTTTTGTGGATTTGGCCATTGGTGGAGATGGTTTTGTGAATGTGGTCTTTGATGAATGTGGTTTTGTTGGTGTGATTTTGGATGGAGATGTTTTTGTGGATTTGGCTATGAGTGAATAAGGTTTTGTGAATGTAAATTTTGGTGGATGTGGCTTTTGGTGTTGTGATTGTGGGTGGAGATGTTTTTTGTGGGTGAGGACTTTAGTGGAGATGGTTTCATGGATGTGCTCTTTGGTGGATGCGGCTTTTGTGAGATCGGGGATGGTTTTGGGGTATCGATTACAGGAGGAGATGGCTTTATGGAGGTGGGGTCCCATGCCTGGATGCGGCATGCACAGTGGGCCTAAATTAGCTTGCAGTAGCTAGAAATCCTGACAAGCCCACTCAAAATAAATTGAAAACAAAGCAAAACAAAACAAACGAGGCATACACTATGTTTATTGCTCCTTGTGTTCGTGCAGTGCTCTTGATATGTAAAGTATTGGCTCAAAGGATGACGGACATTGTTCCGTAGGACATTGTGTACTAAAACGCAGGCTCTTCTTTCGATGGCATTTACTGGTGATATAACTTCATATGATCGCTTTTTTGCGATTATTTGCATTGCGCGATTGTGAAACGAGTTTAGCTTATTTTCTTGTGTCCCATTCAATTTCAGAGTCAATATGCCGCAATAAGTGAGCACTGGTAATACCATTGAGCAGTGGATGGCTTTTGCTGACTCTATGTTCAGATATGAACAGGTTAAGTTGTGAGCCTCGAGGAATCCCGCAAAAAGGGCTTCAGATCGCATGCGTGGTAACGATTTACTCCCTTTGAGAATAAAAACGGGCAAACAATCTTTGAATAAAGCCGAACCGGATGTTTACATCTGGTACCTTAACGTTACTCAAACAAAGTACCCCGCACATTTGGTGAATCGAGCAACCGACTAAATGGTAAATGTAGGAAAAATTTACATTTTTCCACTTAGCAATGAAGCCCCTCAAAAACGACGTAAATTCGCATCAATGTCTCTCTATTTGCTAAATACCATTGAAAATATATTAGCAGGGCAATAGCTGGACTTTAAGGGGTACTTTGCTTGTATCACTTAGGCATTGGCGGCGGAGAGAGTAGCATATGATATCAACCGAAGGTCTTACCTCATCCTTGTGTTCCTAGAGAATCACTCACCGCAACATCACAGCGGAGCCTTCTTTGCTGAACTTTAATGATTTATTTGTTAAGTTCATTTGATTCAAAGGTAAGGTTTGATTCATAAACATTGTTCGTCAATTTCCAATTTCTTTCATCGATTTTTGAGCTTGACCTTAGCGCTCTTTTATCATTGGTGAGTGAGTGCCTTTTTGCACGTGGCTCCTCACTTGAACAATGGGAAGGGTAAGATCCTCCATAATACCTTCCTCAAATCTTATTTCAACTAGTGCTCCTTAATCTGGATGTACCATTATCACGGGAAGACATCCAACATTCAGACAGACTGTTTTTCAAAGGAGAGCATTGAGAAATCTTCACCATGACCTCACCATGCCAAACGAAGTTCTGCACTTCTTGAAAGAACAGATGAACAAAAAGTCCACATAAAGAATTTGCAGAAATTTGATCTTTCAAATCTTTGAGTGCCTTTCACAAGATAAAATCATCATTCATGCAGACATACTTTTCACGAAGAGGTGAAATATGAATGCAAAAAGAATCTGTTGCAATTACCACAAAGAAAGGCAAGCACAGCTGGAATTACTTCATTTGCATTCAAAAGCATTTTATTTTGAAACACTCTACCAGGAGCTGCTAACTCGGCAGCAATATTCAAAAGAATGACCAAACAATGGAATGGGCCAAGTTGCATATGCAAAGCCACGAATGACAGAGAAAACATAGTGAGGATTCCAAATATGACAATCTATGTTTTCAAGTACGTAAATTGGTATAAATCTGTTTGTAACTATGTACTGTACCAACTGTAAATGATTTGATAATATCAATAACTGGGTACTTGCGTTCTAAATCATCAAGAGGGTGTACGGACGAAGTCCTGGACAATTAAAGTGCCTCGGCGTATTCCCATCTCATCATGAAGGTTGCAAAAGGGATATTTGAAGCTTTTTAAGGTTTTACATAAAGGAGCCAATGCTGTTTGGAACAACGCCTTACTTTTCCTTACTACAGCTTTTTCTAAAGTTAGGTTAGAATATGCAAAGCGAATCTTTTACTTCTCTGGTGTCAAAAACTGGAATGATATCCCTGACAACGTTCGAGAAAGAGATTCAATCGCTCGTTTTAGAACAGGTCTTAGAGATTATCTTTTGAACCTTTCACAGGACACAAACACGACCTCTTGGTAGAGCAGCAATGAATACAACTATGTTTTCTTTTTCTCATATTACAATTAGAAACTCATTTCTTAAAACCAGGCTGCTTGGTTTCTAATAAATGGAGAAAAAAAGATAAAAAAGGCTGAATGATTTCTTATAATTACAGCAAGAAACTCACCAAATGTGCGTCAAAAGAAACCATGAAATTTGTTTTTATGTGGGTTACACTAAACCAAATATTGGACAATGACTATTCAAATTCAGTTACTGTAACCTTAAATTGACAATGCCCTCCTATGTAAAATAAAACCAGCAGAAAACATTAACTACATTAGTTACTAATTTTAAAAGCAAATTGTCAGATTGTTTTGTTTTGTTAGACAGAAAATAAGTTTTGTATTATGAAGTGCTTGAAAATACCATTTTTCCAATCAAAATAATTTTTAAGAGACCAAATTCAAAATTTCAGCCCAGAGGGGGTACTCCCTAACTTTCAATACGGGGGGGTCCATGCCACGATTTCGTTGCTGACCCCTAAATATTAAGCCTAATGTTTTGGGGACCCCAAATATTGAGTCTAATACCTTGGAGACTCACGCCAAACTCCACGATTCTTCCTTTTTTCAGATTTATGGACCCAAAATATTGAATTTTTGTCCATGTTGTAATTCACAGACCCCAAATATTGATTTAACGTAAAATTTCGGACCCCAAATATTGGCATGGACCTCTCCGTATTGAAAGTTATGGAGTACCCCCCCTGGGAATTTCAGGCTGATTGGTTTCTTATATTAAGGTAGATGTTGAGCCATCTGGCAGGCTGCAGTTTCTTATAAATCAGTTTCTAAGTGGCGGGGTAATACTGTATCCTTGAAGAAATATTGTCATTAGGTTATTAATTTGCTGAAAGGACCTCGTGTGTAATATTGATAAAATGAAAAACTTCTCTTTCTAAAGTAAAATAATATAGCATAATCTCGTTTCCTAAAATTACCTGTACAAAATACTGGACATTGTATCTTCCTGTAACCCTTGGTTGAAGGTAATTTCTAAAAGAGAATAGAACATTTTTAAAATTTGCTCTGAAAGAAAACCAGCAGTACAGTAGATACGTGCATGTATGTGTGCATGCGAATACAGCAACGGGTTGAGTGTAGTAAAGTTGCCTATTGCGTGTCGCTTTTGCGCGACGATAGTCCATAGACTGATCACATCAGTCTACGTTTTCGCTTTGAATCGGATCATGCTTATGGCTTCAAACAGAAACCCATGACAAGATGAGGAATTGGATTAATACGACATATTTCTAATTATGTCTCCAGGGACGTCCTTAATCAAATGTATAAGCTTTACGTTAGACCTCATCTTGATTATGGTGACATTGTCTACCACAGGCATGACCCCGAGATGGTCCAAAGCTTCACGCGTAAGTAGGAACAAACTCAATATTTGGCTGCCTTGGCGGTGACCGGTGCATGGAGGGGTAACAATAGGCAAAGCCTGTATGAGGAACTGGGTTGGGAAAAGCCTCTATCAAAGGAGATGGTATAGACGTTTATGCAATTATTTTAAGTTAAAGAACTCACACAATCCTGAATATTTGTATGCAGAAATCCCTCCTGAGCGTCAAGTAATGTACAATCTCAGAACTGCGCGTCTGTATGAACAAAACATCGGTAGAACTGTCCGGTTTTCAAACAGTTATTTTGAAAATACCTTTTTGAATGGAACTCGCTCGGTCCACTTTCTCGTGCATTGCCCTCTCTTTGAATTGCAGCGTACAGATCTCCTTGGTCAACTCGGGGACCTTCTTGGCATTGATATTGACAGTTTGGATAGTACGACTATTTGCGAATTACTACTAGTTGGTAGGCCAAACGCAAATGTGATTGTAAACAGAATAATTCTGGAAGCGACCATTTCCTTCATCAAATCAACACAGCGATTAGTCTAGGAATAAAACTATCAATTCGCAGCGCACCCTACCAGGTGAGTCAGAGATATTTCCTTGACGCACCTGGTACACCTAAATTTTTGTAGTATTTTTTGTTGGTTAAACTACGTATTTACGTTGAATAAATTGTTGTTAGTGTCGTTCGTAGTGGGAACTCGATGACCTTGTGTAAAGACGACATATATTTCCATATATTTCCATATATTTCCTTGTGTAAAGACGACATATATTTCTCGCTACGAACGACATATATTTCCTTTTTGCTAGCTTAACTATTTTTTGTTATTTGTATATTTTGATAATTTAGGATGATTTATATATATATACAGGGTGTCCCAGAAAATTTGTGCCCCGTTTGCTTGAAGATTATGACTAAGCGCCAAAAGGTCCTCACCATACTTTTACATAATGTTGCTCTTCAGATGTTCAATTAAAAGTTTGCTACCACCCCCGTAAAAATCCGTTGAGAATTGATGGAGCTATGACGTTCAGATGACCAAATTTACCCGATGACTGAAACCAGCGGTCGGCCATTTTGTATTACTATTTTACAACGATAAACAGCTTCATGGATGAGCTGAAACAGTAACCTCCAATTTCATAGCTCTGGCGAAAGTTTCAATAATCATCAGAGAGTTCAGCTATTTCTACCCCACGATCCTTCATTGACTGTCAAAACGAAGACAAATTTCAGCAGTGACGAAAAAAGTTTCGCGTGGTTTAGGGATGTTACGTTTTTCCAAAAAGTATCTGCCCATTGTTACTGTACAAAAAATGTACAGAAGTTTGGTGGAACCATACTTCAGATACAGCTGCCCGGTATGGGGAGTTGCCGGCATCAATGCTATCAATAGGCTGCAAAAACTCCAAAATAGGGCGGCGAGAATCGTCACAAACAGTGCTTACGATGCTTCTGCCTTACCCATTATCAAAAAACTTGGTTGGCCCACCATCAATGAACTTATCGAATCAGAAACCTTGAAGATGGTGTACAAATCGGTAAACAACCAAGTTCCCATTTACCTTACAGAAATGTTTGTCAGGCTGTCCGATGCATGCAAGAGAGAACTTCGCAATACTAAAACAGATTTGGCCGTTCCTCGTCGCAAATCGGCTTTCGGCCAGAAATGCTTTTCATATAAGGGTGCTAAGTTATGGAACGATCTTTCGGTTGAAGTAAAATCATCAAAATCTTATGAAATATTCAAAAAACGTATCAACAATGCCAACACCGAATGCTGATTCTCTCTTTCATGTTATAGTTAGCATCATTTTAATTTGATTATAAGAAAATTTTGTAAATAGGGTTTTTTTAGTTATGTATGCTCTTGTTAGCTTTGTATTTATTTGCACGGCCCACTGTAAATCAGTCCTTTGACTGACGTGGCCACCGTGCCTAAACAATTTAAAATCAAATCAAATCAAAATCAAATCAAATCAAATCACAAGGATCCCAAGATAATAAGCAATCAAACCGCAATGACAAGCACGTAGTCACGTTCTGTTTGCAGGTGTGGTGAGTGAACCAATTATTTAGTAAATTGATCAGTTCAAATTGAGAAAATGCAGCTCCAAAAATCCTTTGCCCTTCTCGTTTCTTTTACTTCATTGTCTTCTGTAGTAAATCAACAATTGCTTGTACCAAATGAAGGAGGAAGCCATTTAGGGAAGGCGCCTAATTAAATATGAAATATATTTTTGTCGAAACTTTTGATTTTTTATTACTTTGGGAATTCTTATCTTTATTGTTGCATTCCATCAAAGATCGTGGGGTACAAAATAGTTAAATTCTCTCATGATTATTGGAATTTTCATGAGAGCCACGACATTAAAGGCTGCTACTTCAGTTCATCCCTGAAGTTGTTTATCGTTGCAAAATAGTAAGATAAAATGGCCGACCGCTGGTTTCAGTCAACAGGCAAATTTGGTCTTCTGAAAGTCATAGCTCCATCATTTTTCAGCGGATTTTCACGAGGATGGGGGCAAACTTTAATTGAATATCTGAAGAACAACATCATGGAAAAGGTTAGTGAGAATCCTTTGCTGTTTTGTCGCAATCTTCAGGCAAACGGGGCACAATTTTTCTGGGACACCCTGTATATAAAAAGACCCATAACATCACAGATTCTTGTATCAGAGAAAATAAAAAGATCAAATCAAAAACGTTGAATGAATGCAAGAAGTCCCGCGGTCAGTCTATATGTTTCATAAAAGAAGTCGATAAATCTAGATTCTCGAAGAAATATCTCTTTGCTTTATCTCTTTGGCACGCAGCAAACTGTCTTGCGCAATGCAATGACTAATAGGTAATATCATATCATGACCTTATTGAAATAACATGCAGAATTCATCATCAATTCAAATCATAGTACGAGTGCATTAAAGATGGTGTCAGAGGGCCTTTGACGACGATGAATCGCTTTCTATTCTGGCATGAAATTAACGGTAACTATATAGAACACAATCATAAAACAAATGCTTCCGAGGCTCAAAAATTGAGAAGTGGGCAGATAGCTACATTTATGCTACATTCGTAGCATATAGTTAATCTAAAATTACAAGATAAAACTCAGAATTAACTAATAAGTGGCAGAACCCGAATGGCACAACAAGGTGCTGGACTTGAAAATGTTATTCGTAGCGATGCATGGTGGCAGGAGCAATGAAGATTGGACTAAATCAAAAGTCTCCATGTAGGCTTGAAGTAACTTTTGATGTATTTGTGTAGCTATGTCAGTCGTCAACGCTGAAAAAATGGCAATAATAATAATAATAATAGGCCAGTTTACAGGCTAGTTTCTTCAGCCACTATTTCGATGAAAAACAAGGCGGTAATTTGCCGGTTAGTATTAGGACAATCGATGGGGCAGATAATGTCTATTCACTTCGCAGGAAAGAGCCATTTTTGTAATACAAGCTTGGAACGTTATCACCTTTTGGCTTAAACGAAAGGGCAACAGACATTGAATTCTGTATGTTTGCTAATCTTTCGTTAAACTTAGGAGTCAGGATCTGCTTGGTTGGGGGGGCACTTCGACTTTTGGCTGTGCGTTTTTACGCACATGGTGGTAGGGTGGAATCCCCTTCCGTGCCATCTGAGATTTAGCATTGGCCAAAATAGTTTTTAACTGTTCTGCAAATCCTAAGAGCGTCACTGGGAGGGTACGTACATAGAGTTATTAAACTTTGAAAGCTCTAGAATATGCTTTTCGTTTTATGTGTCCAAATAGAACAAGGCCTTTCAAGTAAAACTAGCAAGTCTTTTCTGTTCTGCTTCACTAAATTCAGGATTTTCAGTTCTACTGTTCAGTTTTATTTTCAATTTTTCTTTACCAGTTTGCATTTGATATTCCAAATTTGCCGCGATCCAAAAATACGTGGTGTGGAGCTCCACTTTAGTATTCCGTTCGCTTTTTTTTCAGACATTCCAATGGCTACTAGAACTAGAACTTTCAGTGTATTTGTGTGTACTGTGCCAAGAGGTCCGATAACTACTGCATCAACCCTGCATGATATCCGGGGGGGGGGGGGGGGGTACTTCACTTTGGGTAAGACGGGGATGTGCGCCAGTTTTGGGTAGTTTTTGGCCTGAAAATTCTGGGATTGGGGTATCCTTTTACTGGCACATTTCTGTGATTAGGGTATACTTTCACTCGGAATTTTCTGGGATTGGGGGTTACTCAAAATTCTGTAATGGGTGTTGAATGAAAGTACAACTTGATAAATTTTCGAGCAACACGTGGTCAGTTTCAGGTGAACTGATTTCAAGTATTTTTGTGTTGAAAAACGTCCTCAGATCAGAACCTCGTTTCAATGGCCACTTGGAACCAAAATAATCGTTCCCAGCCCTCTATCCCTTATCCTTTTGACGTCGAATTGCTTTTGTTACTTCTTCGATTGGGTATCAATATCTGACAAATTTTCTGGGATTGGGTATCAATATCGGACCAAATTTCTGGGATTGGGTCGTAACAGAAATCCTTGCGGCGCACACCCCCGTATGAATTTATAGTGAAGTACCCCCCCCCCCCGGGCATGATATAAAGTTTTCTGTGATGTATCTTTGTAAATCTCGGTATTTGTTTAATTTCATTTCATAAACTTTTGCCAGATAAAGATCATATGGACAACCTACATCCAGAAAGATCATTCTATTTTCTTCTTTTATCACAATATCTGGTTTCATATTCAATAATTCTTCGTCGTCATCTTCAAATTCCATTCCTGATTCTTGCAGCGCTGTTCTAACTGTTTTGTAAATCATGACTGTGTTCTCGTTCGATTTGATAGCATTCCCTAGTTTTTCTACAATGCGACGTGTCTTTTTGAATAATTGCTCTTTAGTTTCTGGCACCCATTTAAAACGTGCCCAGCGCTTTCGATATGATATCTATCGAGGACACAAGTAGTTAGCTAGTTAGCTGTTTGGGGGGATAGAAATAACCAATGTTTGATGAAGACTCTGCAAGGTCTTCATAACAAATGTGCCAAGCTAATATTGAATATGAAGCCATATGACTCAAGCACAAAAGCTTTGGATTCACTGCACTGGAAGTCTTTAGACTTCAGACGAAAGTTCCATCGATGTGCTACCATTTACAAGTCGACGATTTCTCAGCTGATATTTCTCAGCTGAACGAGGCTATTAATGTCGATCTTGAGCACTTAGACTCGTGGTTGAAGGGCAACAAACTTTCGCTAAATGTTGCTAAAACACAATCTATGTTAATCGCGACCAAACCAAAGCACCGAACGCTCAACAATGCAGCAGAAAAACTGAATCTAGAAATTCGTGGCAGAGAACTGGACGTTGTCAAGAAGACCAAATACCTTGGTGTTCAAGTTGACAACAGTCTAGATTGGAAAGAGCATATTAAAGCTGTATCTAGCAAAGTATCCAGAGCCATTGGATTTCTAAAACACGCAAGGAATATTCTCCCAATGGCTTCTTTGAAAACTTTGTGCTCAGGTATTGTGGAGCCCCATTTTCGATACTGCTGTTCTGTATGGGGTTGTTGTGGCACCACTGATATCAATCAGCTCCAAAAGCTTCAAAATAGAGCTGCTAGAATTGTAACGAATAGCAGCTTTGATTCCCCGAGTGGACCACTGATTAGGAGCCTTGGTTGGAAGACCATTCGTGAGCTTGTCAATGAAGAGTCCAGATCAGTGGTCTACAAGTCTCTCAATGGGCTTGCTCCACAGTACATGCGCAATCTTTTCACTAGAAACTCTACTAGTAACTCTCGTAGCCTTCGAAATACGGCAACGGACTTGAGGCTGCCAAAGAAAACATCTGCAAATGGGCAGAAGTGTTTTTCTTTTCGCGGAGCTAAGCTTTGGAATAGCCTCCCAGCTGAGACCAAACAGGCATCCTCTATATATATTTTTAAAGATAGCTTATGATGGACTGGCGGTTTTGTTTTTTAGGTACTTTTCTTTCATTTTTTATAGATAGGATTTTTTTTTTTCTATTAGATGTATTCATTGTAAGTAGTTTTTAGCGGTTTTTAACTTGTTTAATTTTTGTAGGTTTTTTATATGGAGGGCCCCTTGTAAATCAACCAGTTGGTTGAAGGGTCTCCCTCCCTAATAAAATGAAATATGAAAATATAATATGAAATATGACGATAAATGATATAAGCTACACTTTCAGCAATAAAACAGGAAAAGATCTGCACAACATCCAGACAAGGAACCATGAACTATACCATCTACCTAAAGTAAAGACAAATTGGGGGAAGCAAGTGTCATCCTATTTGCTCATTGATGACTGGAATAAACTGGACACTAATATAAAGTCGGCAGGAAACTTTAATATATTTAAACAGAGGTTTTGGAAGATATGAACTGATTTTTTGCCTTTTTTATGATAGAACTATTCCTTTAATATTCGGATTTCTGTAATTATAATGTTCTAAATAAATCGCTACAGTTAGGTAAATAGAGGACCCTCATGAAAAGCACTTTCGCGTGAATGAGGCTTTCCTCTGTAAATATCTGTATTATTAATATTATATTATCATATTATCATAGCTGATTCGGATACCATAAGAGCAATACGTAGTAACACGGAAGGACATTATGTGTTGCCTCGTACCAAAAATAAATAAATATCTGTATGCTTACAATTTCGAAAACATGCTGTGACATCAAATAATCTTATGGATCTGGATGGTACTTGGATCTGTCTAAGACTTTTGATTGCCTACCTTATGATCTGCTGGTAGCAAAGCTAGAGGCCTATGGCTTAAGATGCACCCAAGATGCACCAAAGATGCACATAAGAGGCACCCAAAAAAATACCAAAAAACGAGGACGTCCTTGCAAATTATGTCCACATATGGGGCAAACGAATACGATAAGCAATACAATTACAGGAAAAGTTTCAAAAATTTCTGGAGGTACCTGTCAAAGCAAAAACGTAATCTACGCAGCAGAGTCCAATAAACATAACATTCTTTACGTTGGTTATACCTCGACGTTAGTCAGCCAAAGAACAAGCATAGGAGTGATTCGAAGAATGATCCCTCTGCAACGGAACTCGGAAGACACTTTTTCAACAGTCAAGACTGTAATTTCGATCGGAATTTGAAAGTGCACATTTTGCAGCAAGTGGAAGGAAATGAAACCGACTTAGGTAACTTTGAGGACAAATGGATCACTAGACTGGACACAAAAGAACCTCATGGAATGAACAGCACCATGGGTGAACTAGCAAAAACGCATTATAAACTATTTCCAAGCTTTTGATATTGTAATAGCATTTCCTTGTATTTATTTCTTATTTCTGGTTTTATGTTCTTATGTACTTATCCAATTCGTTATCAGCAATCGACGCCAGATTATTAGAATCAAAAATTCCACGGAAATTTTTAGAACTAATAATAATAATGATGATATGAAAACTAAAACCACCTTCAGGAAAAACAGAAAAGAAACTGAGGAAGATTTTTAATCGAAACGTTAGCTTTTATAAAACAGTCTTATTTTTCATATTTTCTTTTCTGTTTTTCCTGAAGGTGGTTTTAGTTTTCATAATTTCAATTTCCAACGGAGAGGGCTAAATGGATGAGGGCAGCCGAGTCACAAGAAGAATCCTTTTCAACCTCGCTGACAAAGCCACAAGATATTTCAATCATTGGGTCTTTCTAAATATTTGCCTCGAGTATGGAGTTGTTCCAAACGGACTAAAATTGAAGAAATCGGCACAGATTGGAACACCATCGACTGCATTCATACGAAAGTGGTCTCACATAATCGCCAGCGCTGAATTTGATATGCTTCGCGCATTGAATGAGGAGTACAAAACATCATGTGTAAATATACAGGTAGAACTTTGGGATAAGATTATTCAATTTTTGTCGGATGCAGATAATTCTATGGACGTGTCAGAAATTCTTTCCACATTGCGCCAGCACATTGCTACGATTGATGATAGTATTAGAAGGAGACGATACAAGAAACTTACTAATTTGCTAGGGACAAGAAACTTTTTGATGCTCGATAAGGAGCTGGTACAGCAATTTGAATTACCAAGTGATGTGACATCAGTTTTTAACACCTTAGTAACTGTGGAAAATCAAAACTTGGAGAATGTCTTGGAAACTGCAGAGAATGAGTCTAATGCTGAATTAGATTTGCGAAATATACAACGGATTTTATTGGAAGAAGAAGTAAATAATGTAAATATTATGTCAAGGAACGAGACACGAACGTCTGGAAAAACGTCAAACGATCAACTTGCAAACATTTCAGACATGAACACCGAAGGGAATCAACCTGCTGCTGTGCCAGATTGGCAAAATATAAGACAAATCTTGATGGAAAGCGAAGAAAATGATAATGCGAATATTATACGGAGAAACAGCCAAGAGACACGAATTAAGAATATAAAAAAAATGACTCTGAGGAAGATTTTTAATCGAAACGTTAGCTTTTATAAAACAGTCTTATTTTTCATAATAATGATGATAATAATAATAATAATAATAATAATAATAATAATAATAATAATAATAATAATAATAATAATAATAATAATAATACTAATAATAATAATAATGAAATGCTGAAGACTGTCCTATTCGAAAGTGAAAGTATGCTGAGAAAGACGTTGTCCGGTATAATCCAGAGAGACTAAAAGTAGAACGATTAGTGTAGTAGATTAGCTTTTGTGAGCTTCTGTTGTAAACAGGGCTACCAAATCTTGTTAGCCTGACACCCTTGATCCTTGGCCAGGTGTAACCAAGCCTCTAGAGTATTGAAACTCAGGTTTTTTTTCCGACCTATGCCACATATAGCCAGGGATGAAGGGCAAAGGCCTGTTCATAACATTGTTCAGGTTGCAATTTTGTATAATGATAATAATGATAATAATGATAATAATGATAATAATAATAATAATAATAATAATAATAATAACAATAGTAATAATAATAATAATAATAATAATAATAATAATAATAATAATAATAATAATAATAATAATAATAATAATAAGAAAACACAACTGTGATTTGCCAAATACGTTTCGATTAAAAAATCTTCGTCAGTTTGCTTTACAAACGGGGACAGCCAGGTTTTTATACATTGTAAACAAAATTACCATAAAATTAACATTAAATCAAAATTAGAATACCCTTGATACATCTCAAAACTATGAACTTACAATAATACATACTTTTTCAACGTAAACAAAATTAACATACACTCAAGACTGGTTCACACTAGGTCCCCCGGGCCGCCAGGACCACGCAAAGAAACCCGAATGACAAAGAGATGGAGTTTGAGTCCTTTGTCTATCAGGTCCCTCCGCACGACCCCAAAGAACCAAAAGACCCAGCGCGAACCAGGCTTTACGATAAAAATAAGATTAAAATACTCCAGACACATTCAAAACCATAAAGTTACCATAATACAGCCTATCTTGTTTACTTTTTTGTTTCGTTTCTTAACCCACATGGGATTGAGAGTGTTCACCGTAGCAGTATCCTAATTTCCAAGGGAAACAGAAAGAGATGCCAGCCAGTAACCCTCCAAGGATTTGCTTAATTTGCTAAATTCCGAATGGCCCGATGGGGAATTCCACCCCAACACCACGTGCAAAATGCACGAAGTTAACCGGCCAGCACCTCCTTCCACTCCCTCGGGATCTAAGTGCAAAGGTAGAAGGATTAGGCGCTCCCACAAGCAAACAAATCCAACTCAATATCCGCTACCCTTTCATTAAGGCCCTTAGGAGAAAATACACCCAATTTATATTGCCAAAAAAGCTCCTTTCTGCGGAGCGTATACACATCACCTGCACTATCGATGATGCTTATTTTAACAGAAAATTCACCCCGATGATCTTGTTCGAAAAAGTGAGAGAAAAAGCTTGCCTGTGGAACAGGCTTACCCGTATGCATATTACCACTGAGACGCTTTTGTTTGTAGGTCCGAAAATACGATTTATAGACGTTAAATCTCTGGCGAAATTTAGTCTTCGTACTACCTACATACTTTTTATTGCAACATGTGCATTGCAGCAAGTAGACCACATTCTCCGAGTTGCAGTCATACGCCCCCGAAAAGTTCCTAAAATACCGAGAATCGTCCGCATTGTAAAACATTGACCCCTCTTGCATTATCGGGCATATTTGGCACCTTCTACCATTGCACTTATGTGTACCTTTTTCTACCAGCTCCTCATTTTCCGGTTGTAATTTTGCTCGAACCAAGGTATCTTTAAAGTTTTTGGCCCTTCTAAACGAGACGAAAAGTTTTCCCGAAAAAATCCTGCGATGTTCACGATCCACAAGAAGAATGTTTTCACATTTCCGCAAGATCTCATGAACCTCATTAAGTGCAGGATGAAAAGTAAGAACAAGAGGTATCCTCGTGCCATCCTTAGATTTTGATTCCCTATTTAAAAGGGTATCCCTTTGTAAACCTTTGACCCTCTCCAACTGAGTGTCGATCTCCCCACCCTTATATCCCCGATCCATAAGCCAAGACTTTAAATTAGCCAAATGTTCCTTAAACGAAGAATCCTCTGAACAAATACGCCGAATACGAAGGGCTTGTCCATAAGGTATACCCTTTTTAGTATGATAAGGATGGCAGGAGGAACGATGGAGGAGCTGATGGGTGTCCGTTGGTTTAGTGTATAAATCAGTAACAAGAGTGTTGTCTTTCTTAATAACCCTTGTATCTAAAAAACTAATGCTTTCCCTAGACCATTCCGCGGTAAATTTGATCGAATGGTGTGATGCATTCAAGTAGTCAATAAGCCTTTGAAGCTCTTCTTCACCATGCGTCCAAATCAAAAGTACGTCATCAATGTAACGCCACCATACACTAGGCTTACAATCATAAGAACGCAAAAGTTTTTCTTCCAAGTCCGCAAGAAAAAGAATAGAGGACGGTGGCGCACATTTAGTACCAATTGCTGTACCCCTTATTTGGTGGTAAAATCTCCCATTAAACTCAAACATATTATTCTTAAGAATTACTTCTGCTAAGTCCATTAAGGAATCTGTAGACACCGATCGATCTGCTCTGGAATCAAGAGCTTTTCGTAACACTCCCAATCCCTCATCGTGGGGTATGCTAGGATAAAGTGCAACCACATCAATTGTACATAAAATGGCATTCTCTGGAAGGTTACCTAAGGATTGTATCTTTTGCAAGAAATGATTTGTGTCCTTGATATAGGAGCGAACACTTTTTGCCAGGGGTTGTAAATGAAAGTCCAAAAATTCCGAAAAATTCTCTGTGTGGAAACCCGAATTGGAAATAACTGGCCTACTGGGGACACTATTAAGCCTTTAGTGTATCTTAGGCAAAAGGTAGAATCTACCAAGCTTTGGGTTATTGACCATTAGATATTCCAAAGTTTTATCGTCAACATCCCCTCGTTGTCTAATTCTACCCATTGCCTGATCAATGACATTATGCAGAATGTTAGAAGGATCGTTACCAAGGGGCAAATACACGGCAGGATCACCCAGTTGATTCTCTGCCTCCATGATGTAGTCTTCTCGGTCCCAGACAACTACCCCTGACCCCTTATCGGCCTCCTTGATAACGATCGTTCTGTCAGACTTGAGACCATTCAAAGCTGATATTTCTTCCCTTGTAAGATTACTAAAATTCTTACCAACTGCTGATAACTTCATAATTTCATCCTCAACCTTAGAAAGATAAACCTCAATAGCTACGTCCTTATGCCTAGGATTAAATTTACTGCGTGGTCTGAACATTGGAATTTCCGAGCAATCTTCTTCATCCTTAAACCACCATTTGAGCAGCAATCTTCTCCCAAAATTTTCTAAATCTATCTTAATTTGAGAATAATCTAGTTCCTTCGGTGTACTTACAAACTTTAGCCCTTTAGATAAAACTGATACCTCTGCTTCACTTAATGCACGTTTAGATAGATTTATATAATAATAATAATAATAATAATAATAATAATAATAATAATAATAATAATAATAATAATAATAATAATAATAATAATAATAATAATAATAATAATAATAATAATAATAATAATAATAATAATAATAATAATAATAATAATAATAATAATAATAATAATAATAATAATAATATAATAATAAATATGTCCTGGGTATGACTTTAAACTGCATCCGGTTGTGGAGTTTCGACGTGGGCGAATGAGGTTACCCTTTGCCACAACTACCTCCAGGTCACCCTTGAGCAAGGTGTAGCACCTGTAAGCTCTCCCCGAGGCCATGAAGTACCGGGTTGGCGTCCGGCGGGGGCTAGTCTGTCTCATGGGTGGGGGGGACTCTTCAGCCTTGGTTGGCAACCCCCCTAGTGATGGTGTCACGTTAAAATAAAAACACCCGAGGGAAGGAAAACCCGGATAAAACCATCCTCATTTTGAGTGTAAATGCCTAATGATAATTCATCAAACAACAACGTGAATGGTACTGGAATCAACAATGATGAAGGTGCCTCGTTCGGCAGGTGTCCTGTGGACGAGCAGCGCAGGCCCGGTCGTCATCAAGCAACTGCCAGACAGAAATGGAGTAAGACAATCAATAGACTGGTAATGTATTGTAAATTTAAAATTAGAAGGGAAATCGAAAGAGAAAATACTTACGTAACAGTGGATATGAATGACCAGGAAGAAAGGACACAGCTTCAAGGGGAACAAGAAACACGAGCAGAAGCACAAAGTGACAGAGAAGATAGGACGGGGAACGACAATGATAGTATTGAGGGATTTGATCTTCGGGAAGATGTTATGTTGAGCGAGGAAGAGACGGAACAGCTGACTACCATACGGACTTTTTATGTGGAAAAGAAGCAACCACCAAAGGTAACATTCAAAACGGTGAATAAGAAGAACATACAAAGAGAAATAAAAAAGCTGGAAAATCTTATCAAAAAGGTCATTACACCCACCATAACCGAAACAAACAGATTTATCATTGCGTTGATATGGTATGTAGCCTATAAAATGGGCCTGAAAGAAAGAGAGCAAAGACCAAAGAAAGATCCTTGGTGGAAGAGACGCATTAACAACGATATCAAACAATTGAGGACAGCTGTTAGTAAACTTGAGAGGAGACAGAATAATGAAATGCACAGCAACAGAAGAATGGAATATATCAATAATAAGTACAGGGTTAAAGAAAAAGGCGTTAGTGTAGTGATAG
Source organism: Aurelia sp. 3 sensu Dawson et al. (2005) (assembly GCA_964020215.1). Classification (NCBI taxonomy): domain Eukaryota; kingdom Metazoa; phylum Cnidaria; class Scyphozoa; order Semaeostomeae; family Ulmaridae; genus Aurelia; species Aurelia sp. 3 sensu Dawson et al. (2005). Next base: position 9,415,287 of record OZ026590.1, read on the forward strand.
AGGAATTGAAGCAAAGGGTAGTGGCGAAAGCTGCAAAGATTAAGAGGTATGAAGCCAGAAATGAACAACAGCATCAAAACAGATTATTTGAAGTAGATCAAGGGCGGTTATATCAGGAATTAGATAGAAAAGTTAGAAATGAAAGTCTGATCCCAGATGCAGATGAAGCAAGAAGATTCTGGGGTTCAATATGGGAAAATCCAGTTGAGCACAACACCCAGGCTGAGTGGCTAAAGGACATCAAAGAGGAGATGACAGGATTAAACCATCAACAAGAAGACATAGAAATTGAAGAAGGAAAGGTGAAGGAACAGCTAAAGAAAATTCCAAACTGGAAGGCCCCAGGGCCTGATGGAGTGCAGGGCTTCTGGATCAAGAACTTGAATGGACTCCACAACCGAATCGCAGAGCAACTCAATGAAATAATGAGAACTGGTGTTGTACCGACATGGATGACAACAGGTAAGACACTTTTGTGTGTGAAAGACACTAGCAAAGGTAATGCTGCAGACAATTATAGACCGATATCATGCTTACCACTTATGTGGAAAGTTTTGACGGGAATTGTTGCAGATCAGATTTACACATACATGGAAGAGAGAGAGTTATTCCCAGATGAGCAAAAGGGGTGTAAGAAGAAGGCAAGGGGCACAAAAGATCAGCTACTTATCGATAAGACCATTATAAAGAGTTGTAAAAGAAGACATACGAATCTCTCCATTGCTTGGATTGACTATCGTAAAGCTTACGATATGGTGCCACATTCGTGGATAATAGAATGTCTTAACATGATTGGAGTTGCAGACAACCTCAAGGAGCTAATTAGAAGAAGCATGCCTAGGTGGAAAACGATATTAACAGCAGGGAAACAAGAATTAGGTGAAGTAAGCATTCAGAGAGGAATCTTCCAGGGTGACTGCCTGTCCCCGCTACTCTTTGTGATTTGTCTTTTGCCAATGTCGATGATACTCAGAAAGTGTAAGGCTGGATATCAACTTGAAAGGGGAAAAACGAAAATAAATCACCTCCTTTTCATGGACGATTTGAAGTTGTTTGCAAAGGATGAAAATGAGATCGATTCACTGGTAAGAACGGTGAATGTTTTTAGTGAGGACATAGGTATGATGTTTGGAGTCCAGAAGTGCGGAGTGGTCGTAATGAAAAGAGGAAAAGTTGTCAACAGCGATGGTATACAGCTACCAAACGGTGAATCAATTAAAAGTGTCGACGAAGAAGGATATAAGTATCTTGGCATACTAGAGATAGATGAGATTATGAATCAAACTATGAAAGAGCTTGTACAAAAAGAATACCTACGAAGGTTGAAAAAGATTCTTAAATCAAGACTGAATGGAAAGAATATAATCATTGCAATAAATACGTGGGCTGTGTCATTGCTGAGGTACGGTGCAGGGTTGATAAATTGGACCAAGAACGAACTGCAAGAACTTGATAGAAAAACAAGAAAGAAACTGACCATGTATGGAGCGTTCCACCCTAAAAGCAATGTGAACAGACTGTATTTAACAAGGCAGGAAGGAGGGAGGGGTTTGATTGGAGCTGAAGAGACTGTACGAAGTGAGGAGAACAGTCTTGGATGGTATGTGATGAACAACGCCCACGAAATAATGAGATCAATTGAAAAGGAAGGAATACTGAGATCAAATGAAATCAAAGATCCCAAAGTATGGAAACGGCAGAATAAAGAACAGCATAAGAACGGGTGGATGGATAAACCGCTGCATGGGCAAACAGCTGCTGCTACAAAAGATCTAATGGATAAGGATAAGAACTGGAATTGGTTGAAACATGCAGGATTAAAGAAAGAAACAGAGAGCACTATATTTGCAGCGCAAGAGCAAGCAGTGGGAACGAATTCTGTAAAGAACATCATTTACAAAGAAAATGTATCAAAAGAATGTAGACTATGTGGAAAAGCAGATGAAACGATAGCGCACATAGTATCTGAGTGTCAACAGCTAGCGCAAGTACAATATAAAGGCTGGAGACATGACAAAGTAGCTCAAATTGTCCACTGGAAGTTATGTCAAAAACTAGGTTTAGATTATGGAGATAGATGGTACAACCATAAAGTAGAGAATGTTATTGTGACAGAAGACATTAGGTTATTGTGGGATTTTCCCATACAGACAGATCATCGACTGGAGCATAACCGACCAGACATTGTTTTTGAAAATAAAAAGGATCGATCGTGTTTGCTGATTGACATATCCTGTCCCTTCGATACCAGGATCGAAAGAAAAGAAAAGGAAAAAATTGAGGTCTATCAAGACTTGAAGAGAGAGATTAAGAGGCTCTGGAATGTAAGAGAAGTTAAGATTGTACCAATAATCATTGGAGCTCTGGGTACGATTGGAAAGAACTTTGAAAACTGGTTGAAGAAGATTGAAATAGAATGCAGCACAGAACTTTTACAGAAAGCTTGCCTGTTAGGAACTGCAAAGATAGTAAGAAAAGTACTGGATACCTAAAGCCAAGGGATTTGGCCTGCTATCCAGAAGTCAACCGGCAGTCAACATCACCGCCGAGTGAACAATGAACAATAATAATAATAATAATAATAATAACAACAACAACAATAATAATAATAATAATAATAATAATAATAATAATAATAATAATAATAATAATAATAATAATAATAATAATAATAATAATAATAATAAATAAACTCAGACCATCTTCAAAAATAACAGAAAAAGTAAAATAAAAACACAACTGTTAAAATGCCATACGTTTCGATTATAAAATCTTCCTCAGTGCTTTACATTGACAACAGCCAAGTATTTATAGGTAAAATTGCTTACATACACAGTCTCTAAGGTATAACAGGAAAGTAGAAAATTTATAAACCCTTTATTTTGTGCCGAATTAATACATGCGTAGCAGTTTTAAAATGAATGAAAGAAAATTTGCTACTGTTTGTCCAAGGTTGTTTTTCATCTAGCTTCAGCGGTTTTAAAATCGACAAGGGACTAGAATCCACGCTATTGAAACCCAGGATACTGGACTAGATGGAGACTCCAAACAAAATAACCTCCTAGGACCTGCTTTTTTAAAATTGCTAAATCCCTGATGGCCAGATGGAGACTCCAAATTACCTTCAAGGATCTGCTTTTTGTAAATTTCTAAATCCCTGATGGCTTGATAGAGACTCCAAAGTACCCCCTAAGGACCTGCTTTTTGTAGATTGCTAAGTCCCTGATGGCCAGATGGAGAATCCAAAAATACCCTCCAAGGATCTGCTTTTCGTAAATTGCTAAATCCCGGATGGCCAAAGGAAAGGTACCCTGAGGAAAGGTACCCTGAAGAAGGAGACAGAGGGGATGTTGATGGCAGCCCAAGATCAGGCGTTGAGGACGAATGCTATAAAGAGCCGCATAGATAACAGGATGTTTCACCTGTTTGCAGAATGTGTGGAAAAAGAGAAGAGTCTATTGCGCATGTAGTGGCTGAATGTGAAAAATTGGCCCAGAGCCAGTACAAGAATTGGCGGCATGATAGAGTTGGGAAAGTAATTCACTGGGAGCTTTGCAAGAAATATGGGTTTGATTGTACAGAGAAATGGTATGATCATATTCCAGAAGGTGTTTTAGAAAATGAAAAGTCAAAGATCTTATGGGATTTTAGAATTCAAACGGATCAGCAGTTGAATCACAACCGACCTGACATCGTAATACACGATAAAGAGAAAAATGAATGTAAAATCATTGACGTTTCATGCTCGTTTGATGGAAGAGTGACCGAAAGAGAAGAGGAGAAGAGGGAAAAGTACGATGATCTTAGAAGGGAAGTGGCAAAACTATGGAATGTCAGGAAAGTGGTGACAATACCAATCATCATCGGAGCTCTTGGTACGCTGAGCAAAAACTTTAAGAGATATGTTGAGCAACTTGAAATGGGACAGATGACATCTTTATTACAAAAGACTTGTGTACTTGGCACGGCGAAGATAATTAGAAGGACTCTGGACACCTAAGATTGAGGGATTCAATCCGCTGCCCAGAAAAAGCCGCCAAACAACAAAAAGGCGTGAAGAAAGGACAATAACAATAATAATAATAATAATAATAATAATAATAATAATAATAATAATAATAATAATAATAATAATAATAATAATAATAATAATAATAATAATAATAATAATAATAATAATAATAATAATAATGAACACTTTGTAGATAACACAATTGCTGTACTAGAAGATGAAGCAGTTAAACTTCTATGGGATTTCTCCATGCAGACTGAGTCTAAAATCGAACATAACAGGCCAGATATAGTTGTCATTGAGAAAAAGTCAAAAACATGTTATATAATAGACGTGGCATGTCCCTTCGATACCAGAATTGAGAAAAAAGAAATGAAAGAAAGATGCTTACTGCGATCTGAAGTACGAGATATTCAAAGTATATAAAGGTGAAGTCAACAAAGTTTTTATCATTCCAATTATCATCGGAGCGTTAGGCTCAGTGACCAAAAGATTCAAAAGTTACCTAGAGCAGCTGAAGTGCGATGTTTACTTGGAAGTAGTGCAAAGAACCTGCCTTCTGGGATCAGCAAGAATACTGAGGAAAGTTTTGGACACAAAGTAGAAGAACAGGAGATAACATCAAGGAAGATTAGTTGAACAGTAGAAGCCTACCTGCTAAAGCTACGGGAAGTAGCCTGCTGGTAGGACGCAAACCAGTAAATTACAACAACACTGTGAATGAGTACAATGATAATAATAATAATAATAATAATAATAATAATAATAATAATAATAATAACAATAATAATAATAATAATAATAATAATAATAATAATAATAATGATGATAATAATAATAATAATAATAATAATAATAATAATAATAATGATAATAATAATTATAGTGCAGGAATATTGGATTGGACAAAATTAGAATTACAAGAACTGGACAGGCAAACGAGGAAGCTGTTAAACATATATAGAGCGTTACATCCTCAAGCTGATGTAGACCGATTATACTGGAAGCGAGCAGAGGGAGGAAGAGGATTGTTAAGTGTTGAAGAATGTGTCAAAATCGAGCAAACTAATATTGGCTATTACATCTACAACAGCAGCGAAATGTTATTGGCTAAAGTAGGTAGAGAGGGTATTGTATCTGATGAAGGTGACCCGAAAGATAAGAAGAAAGAGCTAACAGAGACAAGGAAGCATAAATATCTCCAAAACAAACTTCATCCAGTATTCTACAAAGAGACAATGGACGTAAGAGATGAAGAGAATTCATGGAACTGGCTTAAGAACGGGTACCTAAAGAAAGAAACGGAGGGGACAATTTTAGCGGCATAAGACCAAGCCCTGAGAACGAATTGGATAAAGAGCAATGTTGATAAAGAAAATATATCATCAAAATGCAGAATGTGTGGGGAAAGGGAAGAGACGATTGCCCATATCGTATCTGAATGCCAAAAATTAGCACAAAGAGAATACAAAAGCTGGAGACATGATAAAGTGGCAGCCGTCATTCATTGGTACCTGTGCAAGAAATTCGGATTCGAGTGCGACGACAAGTACTACAACAATATAGTGACAAAAGAAAATAGGGTTCTTGAAAATGATGAAGTATTATTACTGTGGGACTTCTCTATTCAGACTGAAACTCGCATTGATCATAACAAACCAGACATCATGTTAAAGAACAAGAAAGAAAAGACCTGCCAAATAATCGATGTGGCATGCCCATTTGACACTCGAGTGAAGCAGAAAGAGGAGGAGAAGCTGGACCACTACAACGAACTACAGTATCAAATTTTGAAAATGCGGAAGGACGAAGTAAAGAAAGTTGCAATGATACCAGTTGTTATAGGCGCACTTGGGGTAGTCTCAAAACGATTCAAGAGTTACATTGCAGCATTAGACTTTGACCCAGGAGTACAACCATTACAGAAAGCATGCCTCATAGGCACGGCCAGGATTGTGAGGAAAGTACTGGACGTAAGAGAATGGATAGCAGGAAGACTTTTTATGTTTTCGATACAGACAGTACGCACACTTTCTTAAGTTACGGGATGTAACCTGAAAGTGGACAATGCATTGCCAGTTACACTGTGATAATTACTGAAATAATAATAATAATAATAATAATAATAATAATAATAATAATAATAATAATAATAATAATAATAATAATAATAATAATAATAATAATAATAATAATGATGATAAACATAAAAATACATAAGCGGCTTCATAGCGTTCCTGGTAGGCCTGTAATTTCAAACTGTGGTTTTTATACGGAGAATATGTCACAGTTTCTGGATCATCACTTACAGCCATTAGCTAAAAACGTCAGGTCGTATATAAAGGATAAAACTCATTTTTTGCAAAAGATTGGCGATCTTGGGGAACTTCCTGAGAACGCTATTCTTTGTACTATTGATGTGGTCGGTCTGTATCCGAGCATACCACACGATGAGGGACTGGAGGCTTTGCGCGTTTCCCTTGACGGTCGAGAAGATAAGTCAGTTTCAACGGACTGTCTCGTAGAATTAGCAGAGGTAGTGCTCAAGAACAACTTTTTCGAGTTTAACGGGTCATATTTTCAACAACTTAGAGGGACGGCCATAGACACTAAATGATCGCCATCATATGCTATTTATTTTTGGCAGCACTAGAAGAGAAGCTGCTAGCAGAATCACCACTCAAATTTTGGCTATGGTGGCGTTTCATTGATGATATATTTTTGGTTTGGTTGCATGGGGAAGAAAAACTCTTGGAATTTATCGATTATCTTAACGGGTCACACCATTCGATAAAATTCACTGCTGAATGGTCCAATGATAGGATTAACTTCTTAGACGTACAGGTCATTAGAAAAAGCAAAGGGCTGGTTACTGACTTATATTCAAAACCGACTGATACACACCAACTTCTCCATCGTACATCTTGCCATCCAAATCATACTAAAAAGGGTATACCGTATAGTCAAGTCCTTCGAATGCGTCGCATTTGTTCAGAGGATGAGTTCTTTGAAAACAGGGTTGCAGACCTTAAAACGTGGCTTTTGGATAGGGGCTATTGAGACAGGGACATTGATGATCAGGTCGACAGGGTTAAAGGTCTGGATCGTGCTTCCCTACTTTCTCGTCAACAACAGCCTAAGGAAAACACACGTATACCATTGGTGTTAACATACCATCCAGCTTTGCATAAGGTCTACGAAATTTTACGCCAGTCTGAAAATATACTTTGTGTAGATGAGGGGCATAGAGCAGTTTTTAGGGATAAAATTTTATATCTTTCAGGAAGGCTAAAAGTCTTAAGGATAATCTGGTACGGGCAAAGTTTCAGCCGTTAGAGGAGGAGTTGGTGGAGAAGGGGACATCTAGGTGTAATGGCAGAAAGAGTTGTCAAATCTGTCCTCTGATACGAGAGGGGGATACGTTTAAAGATGCAAATGATTCTAGGACATTTAAAATATTTTCAGGGCCTCTTCATTGCAACACAGAAAGTGCGGTTTATATGTTGCAATGTAGCTGTTGTAACAAAAAGTATGTAGGCAGCACAAAAAACAAGAGATTTAATGTTTATAAATCGTATTTCAGGACATACGCACGCAAACATACCGAGGGCAGTCTTGGGACTGGTAAACCTGTTCCACAAGCCAGTTTTTTCAGTCATTTTTTCGACGAACAACACGGGGGCAATTTTTCTATTACCATCAAAATCATCGATAAAGCAGAGGATGTCTTTTCACTTCGTAGGAAGGAGTTATTTTGGCAATAGAAACTTGGGACGTTTGCGCCTTCAGGCCTAAATGAAAGGGCAGCGGATGTTGAGCTCGATATATTTGCGAGTGGTGTGACATGAATTCTGCCTTTGCACTTTGCAGTCTGGTTTTTCTGGCGTGGCACTCTGACCTTTGTCTTTGTTTGAAAACATGGTGGTAGGGTGGAATTCCCTATCTTGCCATCCGTGATTTAGCAGTGGCTATAATAGTTTTTAGCTGTTTTGCAAATCCTTGGAGGGTCATTGGTTGGATGCTGTTGTCGGTTATTCTGGGCTCCCATAAGATTAGCGGAAAGTTTCCAGTCCCAAAGGTACCGACTGGTAAGGGTAAAAGAAGAGGAAGGGGATTTAATTTTCAAAGGATTTTATCTTTGTAGGTGAGGTTTCTGGTGGGGGGAGGGGTAGCGCGGCGTGGTGGGACAAATGGACAAACATTAAAACATTTTGTGTTTGTTTGTCTCGCTGCGCCGCTCTGCCTTCTTTTCATTTGAATTAGTAATCTTTCTGCATGCCTTGCTATTGTAAATGAATTTTTGATAAACAGTAAACAGCTTTTGTAATGCAAATTAGGTGGATATTAAGTTGCTCGACTGTCCTAGGTTTACTTAAACTGACGAAGATTTTTCAATCGAAACGTTTTTAAAAAAACAGTTGTGTTTTTATAATAATAATGATAATAATAATAATAATAATAATAATAATAATAATAATAATAATAATAATAATAATAATAATAATAATAATAATAATAATAATAATAATAATAATAATAATAATAATAATAATAATAATAATAATAAAAACACACACTGTTAAGATTTGACGTTTCGATTAAAAATCTTCATCAGCCTAACTTTGCAAACAAGCAACCGATATAATAATATAATAATAATAATAATAATAATAATAGGGGCAAAGAAAAACAAGACTATTTTGTGCGAAAATTTTCGATATATCTTATATCTTCTTCAGTCGCTAATGAAAATTCTATAAATGGATCTAAGCTTAAAACAGTAGTATGGGAATGTGGCGTTCGGTAAATATGGAATATAACGTTCTCCTAAAACTATCGAGTGTAGAATTCTAATAATGTGGCGTAATATAAAGGAATCGTGAAAACCGTGCTTCTATCCTGATAAACAATTACTTACAATTACCATAACGAGAATGATATAAACGTCCAAGTTCATTCGTCATGCTGTTCAGGCCAAATGGCTCACGTGAGCCCAAAAAATCTTTGGATGACTCGATTGGGCTCACGTGAGCCATTTGGCCTGAACAGCATGACGAATGAACTTGGACGTTTATATTATTCTCTTTATGGTAATTGTAAGTAATTGTTTATCAGGATAGAAGCACGGTTTTCAAGATTCCTTTATATTACGCCACATTATTAGAATTCTACACTCGATAGTTTTAGGAGAACGTTATATTCCATATTTACCGAACGCCACATTCCCATACTACTGTTTTAAGCTTAGATCCATTTATAGAATTTTCATTAGCGACTGAAGAAGATATAAGATATATCGAAAGTTTTCGCACAAATAGTCTTGTTTTTCTTTGCCCCTAATAATAATAATAATGATAATAATAATAATAATAATAATAATAATAATAATAATAATAATAATAATAATAATAATAATAATAATAATAATAATAATAATAATAATAATAATAATAATAATAATGATAATAATAATAATAATAATGATAATAATAATAATAATAATAATAATAATAATAACAATAATAATAATAGTAAATTTAGCATTATCATCATGTAAATAATTTTAGGTGTAAACAACGTAATGTCTATAAATGCTCGGCTGCCATGTAAAGTTTTTTATACTGATGAAGATTTTAATCGAAACGTTTACGTAATCCAACAGTGTTTGTTTTTATATTTTATTTTCTGTTTGGCTTTGAAAGATGGTTTAGTTCGCTTTAATTTTAATTTCCAATTGAGAGGGCAAGATGGATGAGGGCAGCCGAGTTACAAGAAGAATTCTGTTCAACCTCGCTGACAAAGCTACACGATATTTCAATCATTGGCTCTTTTTAGATATTTGCGTTGCGTATGGAGTTATTCCTAACGGGTTAAAGTTGAAGAAATCGGCACAGATTGGAACAACATCGAATGTATTCAAACAAAAGTGGTCTTACATAATTTCCAGTGCTGAACAAGACATGCTTCGTGCGTTGAATGAGGAGTACAAATCATCATGCTTAGACATACAAACCAAGTTTTGGGAGAAGATAGTCCAGTTCTTATCGGATGCAGCTAATGCTTTGAGTGTGTCAGAAGTTCTTTCCAGTTTACAACAGCATATTTCAACCATTGATAACAATATTTTAAGGAGACGACACAAGAAACTTACTAACTTGCTTGGAACAAAGAATTTTTTGAATCTCGATAAGGATCTGGTGCAGCGATTTCAATTACCACGTGCTTTGGCATCAGTTATGAGCATTTTAGAAACTTCAGAGAACCAACTTGGTGGCACCTCAGGAACTATTGAGAATGAGTTTGGTAATAGGTTAGAAACTGCAGAGAATCAAAATGCTGCTGAACTTGGTGGCCCCTTAGGAACTATTGAGAATGAATTTGGCGATAGGTTAGAAACTGCAGAGAATCAAAATGCTGCTGAGCTCGGTGGCACCTTAGGAACTATTGAGAATGAATTTGGCGATAGGTTAGAAACTGCAGAGAATCGAAATGCTGCTGAGCTAGATCTACAAAACATAAGAAGAATTTTGATGGAAAATGAAGAAGAATATGATGCACATGCCATACATAGAAACAGCGAAGAGACACGAACATTTGGAGAAACTTCAAGCGAAGAGAATACGCAACAAGATGTAAATAGCACGAATTTTGAATATAAGGTAGATAATAATGGTAGAATTGAGGGACAGTTTTTAAACGATAAGGTGGTTAATTTATCCAAAAGAGCCCTTAGTGAATCAGAAATTTCGGCATTATCTAAAGGCTTAAAATTCGTTATGACCCCTAAGGAATTAGATTATTCGCAAATTAAGGTGGATTTAGAGAGCTTTGGTAGACGTCTCCGCTTAAAATGGCACTTTAGGGAATCAGAGGATTTTTCGGAATATCCAGCCTTTAGGCCCCGTAGCAAATTTAATCCACGACATAAGGATGCTGCAATTGAGCTGTATTTGAGTAAATTAGAGGAAGAACTCATGAGTATATCGGCACAAGGGAATAATTATAGTAATGTTAGTAGAGAGGAGAGTAAAGCAATTAACAGTCTTAGATCGGACCGAACGATCGTTGTCAAGGAGGCTGACAAAGGCTCGGGTGTAGTAGTTTGGGATAGAGAGGATTATATCACGGAAGCAGAGAGTCAACTCGGTGACTCTGAGGTATATAGCAGGCTTGACAACGATCCTTCGGAACGACTTCACCAAATTATTTCGGACACTCTCAAAAAAATCAGCGATAGAGGAGATTTGGATCAAACCACATTAGACTACCTAATGGTGAATAACCCTAGGTTAGGGCGGTTTTATCTCCTCCCAAAAATCCACAAAAGATTGAATAGCGTACCAGGGAGACCTGTCATTTCCAACTGTGGTTTTTTTACGGAAAACATTTCGGCATTTTTGGACCACCATTTGCAACCTTTAGCGAAGAAGGTGCGGTCATATATAAAAGATACGAATCACTTCCTTAAAAAAATCATGGATCTGGATGGCCTCCCTGATGGTGCTATATTATGTACGGTGGATGTTGTGGGGCTTTATCCAAGTATTCCGCACGAAGAGGGTTTGGAAGCGTTAAAAGGGGTACTTGAACATCGGGAAGATAAAACCATTTCCACGGATACCCTTCTTGAATTAGCTCACGTTGTTCTTAAGAACAATTTTTTCGAATTTAATGGCGATTTCTATCAACAGCTTAGGGGTACAGCGATTGGTACCAAATGCGCTCCTTCATACGCGATCCTTTTCTTGGCAGCGCTAGAAGAAAAGCTACTTGCTGAGGCTCAGAATAAACCATGGGTATGGTGGAGATACATAGATGACGTTTTTATAATTTGGCAGCATGGGGAAGAAAAACTAAGGGAATTTGTGAACTTTTTAAATGGAGCGCACGAATCAATAAAGTTTACTGCTGAATGGTCTACAGAAAAGGTTAATTTTCTTGATGTTCAAGTCATCAAACAGAGTAACAAACTTGTAACGGATTTGTTTACAAAACCTACGGATACCCATCAACTCTTGCATCGAGCTTCATGTCATCCTAACCACACAAAAAAGGGAATTCCATATAGCCAGGCCCTTCGAATTCGTCGTATTTGCTCAGAGGAACAGTTTTTCCAAAATAGGGTGGGAGAATTAAAATCTTGGCTTCTAGAAAGGGGCTACAGTGGTAACGAAGTTGACAGCCAAATTGACCGGGTGCGGGACAAAAATCGTGCTACTTTATTGGATGCCAGGCCCAAGGAAAAAGATGATATGAAAATACCTTTAGTGCTAACTTATCACCCAGCCATGCACAAAGTTTATGAAATCCTTCGCGAAAACCAAAATGTGTTATTGGTAGACATGGAACACAAGGAAGTTTTTAAGGACAAAATATTTGTAACGTTTAGGAGGGCAAAAAGCTTGAAAGACAAACTCGTGCGAGCTAAGCTGCCAAGTATCGATGAAGAGTTGATGGAAAAAGGCACTTTCAGGTGCAATGGTAGAAGGAGTTGCCAAATTTGCCCTTTGATGAAGGAGGGGGATACGTTTCAAAATTCTGACTCTACGAGGTCTTTCAAAAACTTCTCGGGTCGATTTGATTGCAACTCTGATCATGTGGTTTATCTATTGCAATGTGAGTCATGCAACATGAAGTATGTCGGGAGTACTAAGACGAAATTTCGGCAAAGGTTCAATGTTTACAAATCCTATTTTAGAACATATGCACGCAAACACAACGAAAACTCTCTTGATAAGGGGAAACCTGTCCCACAGGCAAGTTTTTTCAGTCATTTTTTTGAAAACGGACACAACGGAAATTTTCGGGTTGGGATTAAAATCATAGATGGGGCTGATGATGTTTTTTCGCTTCGTAGGAGGGAGTTGTTTTGGCAATATCGACTTGAAACTTTTGCGCCAAAGGGTCTCAATGAAAGAGCTGCAGATGTAGAATTAGACGTGTTTGCATGCGGAACGGCTTAGATTCTACCATTGTATCTGATTGTCCCAAGAGGTTATACTGGCGTCTGTTTTGTGTTTGCCCTTTGTGGCTTCTCGTGGGATTCAGCTATTGCTAAAAGAAGAGTTAAGCAGTGTGCTGTTCTCTCGGGGGGTCACTTGGGGGTAGCTGCAAGGTTGCCAGTGTAACCTAAAAAGATCCAGTATGAGTTCAAGGAGCTTCCAGTCTTTCTCAAATTCAAAAAGGAAAAAAGTTTTTGTATAATCATCTGGGATTCAGCTACTGCTAAAAGAAGAGTTAAGCAGTATGCGAATATATCGGAGGGTCACTTGGGGGAGTAGAAAAGTTTCCAGTATAAGTTTAAGAGCTCCCAGTCCCTTTTCTAACTCACAAAGGACACTAGAAAATATTTTAACTTGTGCAAAGCAGCAAAAATTCTATTGTTTGTTATAAGATTTTTCAGATAGACCAATTGTAAATTTAGCATTATCATCATGTAAATAATTTTAGGTGTAAACAACGTAATGTCTATAAATGCTCGGCTGCCATGTAAAGTTTTTTATACTGATGAAGATTTTAATCGAAACGTTTACGTAATCCAACAGTGTTTGTTTTTATATTTTATTTTCTGTTTGGCTTTGAAAGATGGTTTAGTTCGCTTTAATAATAATAATAATAATAATAATAATAATGGGAGATTAAAGGCTTGGAGGAATGGAAACTAGAAAAGGAAAAATGAGGGAAGGAAGAAAGATCTTGAGAATAGGTATCACATCAAGAAGAAAGGAATCCATTCAGTCATGGAAGAGATAAAACAAAGAATAAGTGCAAAAGCCTACAAAATCAAGCGATATACAAATCGCATTAAACAATTTCAACATAATAAGCTGTTTCAAAATAACAAAAAACAATTCTACAGAGAAATGAGCGGGAAAGAAGTCACAAACGATCAACCAAATCCAACTGAAGTGACACATTTTTGGTCGAAAATTTGGGGAGAACGAGCTCAACATAATGATAAAGCAGATTGGATCAGGAAAGTGAAGGACGAGTTGAAAGGAACACAACAACAAGAACCAATTAGTGTCACGATGAACGACGTGCAGCAAATAATATCATCCTTTCCGAACTGGAAATCACCAGGGCCTGACAGCATACAAGGTTTTTGGCTAAAAAGACTTACAACTCTCCATGAAAGGCTAGTATCCAATCTCAACGATTGCGTTCTGACAGGAAACGTTCCAAGTTGGCTAGTAGCAGGACGTACGACCTTACTATTAAAAGATCCATCTAAGGGAGCAGAAGCCTCAAATTATAGACCTGTTGCTTGTCTAAATCTGCTATGGAAAATGCTATCAGGGATATTTGCAGAAAAAGTGTACAAACACCTGGAAGATAATGACCTCCTCCCGATAGAACAAAAAGGATGTAAAAAGAAAACCAGAGGCACAAAAGACCATCTAATGCTAGAAAAAGCTATACTCAAAAATTGCAAAAGAAGGAAAACCAATCTTGCCATGGCATGGGTTGATTTCAAGAAAGCATATGACATGGTTCCGCATTCGTGGATACTGGAGACTTTATCAATGTTTGGCATAGCTGATAACATCAAACAACTGATCCAAAATAGTATGCCTTTGTGGAAGACACAACTCTAACATGACCAAGAAAGTCTTGGAACTGTCAACATTAAAAGAGGAATATTTCAAGGCGATTCATTCTCACCACTTCTGTTTGTAATAGCATTAATACCAATGTCACGTGTATTAAAGAATGTCAAGATGGGCTATAAAGTTGATAAGCAGAGTTTAACTATTAACCACATGCTCTTTATGGATGACCTTAAATTGTTTGGGAAATCAATGAATGAAATTGATTCATTAGTTAAGACAGTTGAGACGTGTTGCTCTGATATTGGGATGGAGTTTGGCATTGCTAAGTGTGCAGTTTTGAATTTAAAGCGAGGTAAATTGGTAACATGTGATGGAATAGAGCTTCAGTCTGGTGATAAAATTGAGTGTGTTGATGAAGGTGGATATAAGTACCTAGGTGTACTGGAAATAGATCAAGTGTTGCATGGAGAAATGAAAGAGAGAATACGTACTTCATATTATGATAGATTGAAGAAGTTGCTGAAATCCAAGTTGAATGCAGGAAATTTGGTCAAGGCAATTAACTGTTGGGCAGTAGCATCTGTACGATACAGTGCTGCAATTGTTGACTGGACAAAGGAGGAGCAGCGACAGTTTGATCGTAAAACAAGAAAATTAATAACCATGCATGGTGGATTTCACCCGAAGAGCGATGTCGATAGACTTTATCTGCCAAGGAAGCTAGGAGGTCGAGGAATATGTTCGATAGAAGACTGTGTTGAAGAAGAAAGGCGAAGCATTGCCATGTATTTGTCGCAGAACCAGGAAGAATTGTTGAAGTTTGCAAGGAAAGAGCTGAAGCTGCCAACGGAGAACGAATCAAAATTAGAATTTAAGAAGAGAAAGGAGAGGGAAAAGCTTACATCTTCGAAAGAAAAGAAACTGCATAGGCAGTTTGCAAAAGATACTGTTGATGTCAAAACAAATGAGTCATTCAATTGGCAGTGCAAAGGGGAATTGAAACGTGAAACAGAATCTCTAATACTGGCAGCTCAGGAACAAGCGCTGAATACAAACTCTGTAAAGGCAAGAATTTACCACTTACAGGAAAATGATACATGTAGATTGTGTGGCGGTGCGGCCGAGAATGTCACGCACATTGTTAGTGGCTGCAAAAAACTTGCCCAAAAGGAGTATAAGCATAGACATGGCAAAGTTGCGTGCTTCATCCATTGGCTCTTATGCAAGAAATATGACCTGGAGCACACAGACAAATGGTATCAACATCAGCCAAGTCCTGTTGTAGAAAGCAAGAGATACAAACTCTTGTGGGATTTCTCCATCCAAACTGATCGAGTCATAGAGCACAGAAGACCGGACATTGTCATCGTCGATTTGGAAGAAAAAGAATGCATTGTCACTGATGTAGCCATTCCTGCTGACCAAAATATTGCAGACAAAGAATGGGAGAAGATCAGCAAATACAGTGAACTAAAGCTGGAAATAATGAGATTATGGAATGTTAAAGCAAAAGTGATTCCAATAGTGGTTGGGGCCCTTGGCTCCATTCCCAAAAAGTTAAAAGAACATTTGAAGAGTTTAGGATTACCAGGTGATATTCACTGCATCCAGAAGTCAGCCCTCCTTGGAACAGCTGGGATACTAAGAAAAGTATTGAGTGTCTGAGGCTGCTTGTTGCAGCTTGACATTTGATGAACCATTCCTCCAGACTATGAACTTTAGGAGTGAACTCGCAAATAATAATAATGACAATAATAATAATAATAATAATAATAATAATAATAATAATAATAATAATAATAATAATAATAATAATAATAATAATAATAATAATAATAATAATAATAATAATAATAATAATAATAATAATAATAATAATGATGATAATAATAATAATAATAATAATAATAATAATATTCGAAGAAATGCTCTACAATCTAACGCTATCAAATACGAATGTAAATTTCCATTAATGAAAGAGTCTAAAGTTCCCATAATGAAAAAGAGAATGGAGTACGATTAATGTGACGAAAGTGGATCAAACTGCTAAATATGTTTATATAATTTGTAATATGTAATAATAATAATAATAATAATGATAATTGTTTCGCTGATTAACTTTGAATACACGCCTTTTCTATTATTTTGCTAAAAGACAATGATTTTTTATTATCGTGCTGCGTTTATTATTGTTATGCAAATCATCACGATTTTGTGGTGTTGAGAAATTTGAGACCAGGACACGACCTTGTGCTGTAATTTTGCTGTTTTACTGATTTCGTTTTATATGCTAACCAGGATTAGTCAAATGTAACTTTGCTAACCAGAGACTAGAAACCAGGAACTGAGAGACTTTGGACAGACCACAAAGTGAGTTTATTTTGATGTTATTTTCCGTTTCGTATCGATTCCGTTGTAAAACCCTGATTGTAAATTTTATTGATTTACCTTATTATCTATTTGTTTATCTTTTCGTTTTAGATCGAATAAAACCATGATAGAAACTACTCTAAAGTTTATACGATTGGGTTACTCGTCTGAAGTCTAACTGATATGCCAATAATAATAATAATAATAATAATGATAATAATAATAATAATAATAATAATAATAATAATAATAATAATAATAATAATAATAATAACAATAATAATAATAATAATGATAATAATAATAATAATAATAATAATAATAATAATAATAATAATAATAATAAATTTCGTCAAAGATTTAACGTGTACAAATCATACTTTCGGACTTACAAACAGAAGCGTAATGCTGGTACTCTTAATACGGGAAAGGCGGTCCCTCAGGCAAGCTTGTTCTCTCATTTTTTCGAGGAAGGCCACCATGGTGAATTTTCGGTCGTTATTCGCCTCATTGATGGAGCACAGGATGTGTACTCCCTTCGCAGGAAGGAGCTTTTTTGGCAATACAAATTGGGTTTGTTTACACCAAATGGCCTAAATGAGAGGGCAGCCGATGTTGAGCTGGATATATTTGCTTGTGGCACTGCTTAGTTCTCTTACCATTGCATTGAAAATCATGGGCAGCATAATGGCAGGGGTGTTGGCTGGCTGACTTCGTGCAAAATTGCACGTAGTGGTGGGGTGGAATTCCCCATCGAGCTATCCTGGATTTAGCAACTTAAGCAAATCCTTGGAGGGTCACTAGCTTGCACTCTTGCCTTCTGTCTCGGGTTGTATAAGTTCTTGTCACGCAGAGCTTTCACTCTCTTTCTAGTCAGTCCAAATCCAAAAATTTAAACAGGGAGTAGGAGACTTTGGAAGGCCACTTGGGGGTATTTTGGGCACAGAAATCATTCATTGTTTCGGAACCGCTTTGTTCTTATGTAAAAACTTCTTTTCATTTCAATAGGATTTTAAAATGTTAATTTTTCTTTTATTTGTCTGGGTTTTAGAAATACATTTTAATGCAAATTTTATGTTTAGAGTATAAATACTTGGCTGTCTAGATTTGTAAATACACTGATGAAGATTTTATAATCGAAACGTCTGACATAGAACAGTTGTGTTTCTCTTAATTTTATTTCTGTTTTATTTTGGTGATGGTTTGAGTTTGCTAATAATAATAATAATAATAATAATAATAATAATAATAATAATAATAATAATAATAATAATAATAATGATAATAATAATAATAATAATAATAATATGTCCTGGGCATGACATTAAACTGCATCCGGTTGTGGAGTTTCGATGTGGGATAATGAGGTTACCCTTTGCCACAACTACCTCCAGGTCACCCTTGAGCACGGTGTAGTACCTGTTAGCTCTCCCCGAGACCAAGAAGTACCGGGTTGGCGTCCGGCGGGGGCTAGTCTGTCTCATGGGTAGGGGGGACTCTTTAGTCTTGGTTGACAGCCCTCCTAGAGATGGTGTCTCGATAAAAACACTGGTGGTTGTGCAACCTTAAATTCACTAAACCTCTATATGAGTGCTAAATGTCAAATCATAGTATATCCAATAACGACGTGAATGGGGCTGGAACTTCAAGTGAAGGCTCCTCGTCCGGCAGGTGTTCCTCGGGTGAGCAGCGGGGGTCCGGTCGTTATCCTACTACTGCCAGAATGAGATGGAATAAAGAAGTAAACAAGGTAGTGATGGAATGCTTTTATAGAAGTAACCCATTTAATGAAGAAGGGAGGCCTATCAGAGGCTACAGACAAAGAATGTTTAGAGAATGGAGAGTACGGGGTATGTTTGATTCAACGGAACAACGTATTTCTGACCAGGCAAGGGCCATCAGAAAGAACGGATGGCTATCAGAACTTGAATTGGAAACGATTAAAAGGAAAATAGAAGATGAAAGACAGAACGAGAATGGTAATCTGGAGGACGAGGCTCAGAATGAAATTGTGAATGAGGAAACTGAGGTCAGAAACGACCAGGAGGATGATAATTATCAGGTAGATGATGCTGATGTAATAAGACATGATGTAAATGAAGCTGAAACCAACGATGTTGAGATTGACCAAGAACAGAGACAGATTGTGGAGCAACTGACAGAAATAATGGCAGAAGGAAGAACAACTGAAGGAATAATGTTTAAAAAAGTTGATAAAAAGACTTTAAGATGTAAACTGAAGAAGTTAATGGAGCAATCAAGTTTATGAAAACCAGCAACATCACACAAACGAATTCACTAATCAGGGCCGCAAGTGTGTGGGTTGCGGAACAGCTTGGTTTGAAGAAAATCACATTTAGGAAGAAAAATGAACCTAGATGGAAACGTAGAATTGAGGGGGATATTAAAAGATTGAAACAGGAGGTCAACTTGCTGGAAAGAGAAAAGAAAGGTGAACTTGGAACAAAGAAGAAAAGGAAACTGAAAGATCTGGAAGCAAGATATAGAGTTAAAAGAAAAGGGCTTAAAACAGAGATCGAAGAACTAAAGCAGAGGATGATAGCAAAGAGCACAAAAGTTAAAAGAAATGAGCAGAGAGTCACTCAATTCAGACAGAACCGAATGTTTAATGTTGATCAGAAGAAGATATACAAAGAACTGAATGGGGGTGGAAATAGTTCAGGTGATGTGCCAGGTGCTGAAGAGAGTAAGAGATTTTGGGGTGACATTTGGAGCGTCGAAAAGGAACATAATAGAGACGCAAGGTAGCTAAAGGATCTGAAAAATGAGAATAATGGCGAACACATTCAAGAAATGGTGAGGATTAGTGTTGAAAATGTACAGAAACAGTGTCGAAAGATCCCGAATTGGAAAGCACCAGGGAAGGATGGTGTTCAAGGATACTGGATTAAAAACCTAAATAATCTTCACATGAGAATTGCTTGCCAACTGAATAAGATATTGGAGGGTGAAGATGATTTACCTACATGGATGACATATGGTCGCACAGTACTGTGCCAAAAGGACCCTGCGAAAGGTAATGCAGTGGAAAACTATCGCCCTTTTACGTGCCTCCCTTTGTTGTGGAAGCTCTTGACAGGAATGCTAGCAGAAGAGATGTACACCTATTTAGAAAGAGAGAATATTCTGCCAGAAGAACAAAAAGGATGTAGGCGTGAGAGTCGTGGCACAAAGGATCAACTGTTAATAGACAAGACTGTATTGAGAGATTGTAGGAGAAGACATACTAATCTGGCTATGGCATGGATAGATTATAAGAAAGCTTATGACTTTGTCCCCCATAGCTGGATTAGTGAGTGCATGGAAATGTTTGGGATTGCAGAGAATGTAAGAAACTTTCTGCAAAGAAGTATGGGTCAGTGGAAGCTATCGTTAACATCTAATGGACAAGACCTTGGTACTGTTGATGTGAAGAGGGGGATATTTCAGGGTGACAGTTTGTCGCCTTTGCTGTTTATACTGAGCATGATTCCACTGTCGTTAGTTCTTAGGAAGGTCAATGCATGTTATGAATGGGGAAAGAAAGAGTACAAATTAAATCATCTTCTCTTCATGGATGATCTAAAGTTGTTTGGTAAGAATGAAGAACAGATAGATTCACTTGTGAACACGGTTCACATATTCAGTACAGACATTGGGATGGAGTTTGGTCTAAGAAAGTGTGGTGTTGTTACCTTGAAGAGAGGAAAACTAGCTAGATGTGAAGGGATAGAACTCCCGGATGGCGAAGTGATGAAAGAAGTGGAACAGGAAGGTTATACATATTTGGGGATAGTCGAGCTGGATAAGATCAAAGAAAAGGAAATGAAAGAGAAAATTACAAGGGAATACAAGAGAAGGCTCAGGTTGATTCTAAAATCAAAGTTGAATGGTAGAAATAAAATTACAGCAATGAACACATGGGCAGTAGCTATCTTCAGATATGGGGCTGGAATCCTGGACTGGAAAGGATGTGAACTGAAAAGCGTAGACAGAACAACAAGACAGACAATGACTATGTATGGTGCGTTTCATCCTAAGAGTGATGTGGACAGATTGTACTTGAAGAGGCATGAAGGAGGCAGAGGTTTGATAAGCATAGAACATTGTGTCAGAGGAGAGGAAAACAGCTTGGGCTTGTACGTAAAGAATTCTGCGGAAAAACTAATTCAGGGGATTCGTACATCAGGGACAATTGAGACAGAAGGTACCATCAGCAAAAGTGAATTCAAACGACAGAATGCGCAGGAGCTTAAACAAAAATGGACGGAGAAAAGGATGTATGGACAGTTCATCAGGGAAATGCCTGAGAAGGTAGATAAGGACAAAACCTGGAATTGGTTATTAAGAAGTGATTTAAAGGTTGAAACAGAGGCGTTGTTGTGTGCTGCACTGGAACAGGCTATCAGAACGAATTATGTGAAACACCATATTGATAAGAGTATTGACAATCCGCTTTGTAGAATGTGTGGAAAGAGAGGAGAAAGTGTGCAACACATAATAAGTGAATGTGAGAAATTAGCTCAAAAAGAATACAAGAGGCGCCATGATAATGTAGCAAAGAAAATTCATTGGGAACTGTGTAAGAAAAATGCACTAGAGCATAAGGAAAAATGGTATGAACATAACCCAGAAGGAGTGGCAGAGAATGAAGGTGTAAAATTGTTGTGGGATATGAATATACAATGCGACAATGTGATAGAAGCAAGGAGGCCAGACATTGTTATAATTGATAAGAAGGGAAAAAGTAGTATAATCGTTGATATTGCAGTGCCCGCCGATGGAAGAGTACATGAAAAGGAAAGAGAAAAGGTGGAGAAATACCAGGACTTACGGAGGGAAATCGGAAGGCTGTGGCAACTGAGGAAGGTGCAGGTTGTTCCAGTGGTTGTAGGTGCCCTTGGAAGTGTGACAAAAGAATTTGATAGGTGGATTGAAAAATTGGGAGTACCAGTTGATATCGGAGCTGTACAAAAGACTGCCTTGTTAGGAACAGCAAGGATCCTGAGGAAGGTGTTAGAGATGTAAAAGAGAGATTTCCTGTTAGCCCTTGGACATTTGTTATGACTCGCCTAACAGGAGCAATGACGGCAATTCCAACAGCCAGAGCATAAGCTGAAACAACGCCAATAATAATAATAATAATAATAATAATAATAATAATAATAATAATAATAATAATAATAATAATAATAATAATAATAATAATAATAATAATAATAATAATAATAATAATAATAATAATAATAATAATAATAATAATAATAATAATATGTAAACTAAAACCTCATTCAAATTAACAGAAAAAAAGGATAAAAACACACACTGTTAAGATTTGACGTTTCGATTAAAAATCTTCATCAGCCTAACTTTGCAAACAAGCAACCGAGCATTTATAACCTAAGATAAACAACCTAAATTAAGATACAATAAAGAAGAGCCAAACAATTAAATCTTAAAAGTTAGGCTGATGAAGATTTTTAATCGAAACGTCAAATCTTAACAGTGTGTGTTTTTAATAATAATAATAATAATAATAATGATAATAATAATAATAATAATAATAATAAGAGAAAATTCGAAAGGAATACTGTCGGAGGGTTAAACTAGTCCTAAAAAGTGAGCTGAATGCTGATAACAAAATAACTGCCATAAACACACTTGCCGTACCAGTTCTCACTTACAGTTTCAATGTCGTTAATTGGACATTACAAGAAATAAGGAAACTTGATAGGAAAACAAGAAAGATGCTAACTACGTATAGGATGAACCACCCCAAAGCAGATGTTGATAGGATTTACATCAGTAGAAAAGAAGGAGGGCGTAGATTGATCCAATTAGAGTGCACATTCAAGACTACTACCATAGGCCTAGATACATATCTCAGAGGGAAAAATGAGAAACTATTGCGACAACTTTACTACCATGAAGAACGGAAGAAATTGCACTCAGTCCAAAAAGAAGCAAATAAGTTTAGGAGAGAAATTCAAATGCATGATATTGAAGTAGAGGAAAATGCGTCACCTACAAAGTGCGCTAGAGAAGCAAAGAAATGCGCCAAGAAAAGAATTATGGAAATAATGAAAGAAAACTGGGAAGCGAAGCCGATGCATGGACAGTATCCCGTGAGAGTTAACAAAGTGGAGGCCGTCGACTATATAGAGCTGAGCAAAGAACCATTTTTAAAAGCAGTAAGGGAAGAAAACTTGTTGGGCTCTGGAATGCCAAAGGAAGCAATCAGGGTAAAAAGAATGGAATCTTATAAAGAGAAGGTTCTACATGGCCAGTATGAGAAGTTGACTGCAGGCATAAGAAGTTCTGATTCATGGGAATGGCTGAGGAAAGGTACGCTGAAGAAGGAGACAGAGGGGATGTTGATGGCAGCCCAAGATCAGGCGTTGAGGACGAATGCTATAAAGAGCCGCATAGATAAACAGGATGTTTCACCTGTTTGCAGAATGTGTGGAAAAAGAGAAGAGTCTATTGCGCATGTAGTGGCTGAATGTGAACAATTGGCCCAGAGCCAGTACAAGAATTGGCGGCATGATAGAGTTGGGAAAGTAATTCACTGGGAGCTTTGCAAGAAATATGGGTTCGATTGTACAGAGAAATGGTATGATCATATTCCAGAAGGTGTTTTAGAGAATGAAAAGTCAAAGATCTTATGGGATTTTAGAATTCAAACGGATCAGCAGTTGAATCACAACCGACCTGACATAGTACTACACGATAAAGAGAAAAATGAATGCAAAATCATTGACGTTTCATGCTCGTTTGATGGAAGAGTGATCGAAAGAGAAGAGGAGAAGAGGGAAGGGTACGAAGATCTTAGAAGGGAAGTGGCAAAACTATGGAATGCACAGTGGGCCAGATTACGATTTTTTTGGACATAAATCGCATAAGGCATAAAATGGTAAAGAATGCTATAAAAGTTGGAAACTTACGAAGAAAAACGTCATTAGGGCAAAATTTCTTTGCTTAGTTATGTGTGCAGTTGTCGGAAAATTCTTCTAAGTCCTTATTTGAAACAGCCAAAGTCAATGCATCAAATGACTTCTGATAACTACGTACCCATAATAAGGAAAGCAGAATTAATGACTATAAATCTATAATCTGAAATGATTCTTAAAAAAGGACAGGCTTTGAAATAGACTTGGCATAGAATATGAATAGAATTTGACATCGATCTGAAAGTTATTCAGCAGTGCCCTGTTCCGTATACACCTTAATTTTGCCGTGGCAATAACCATCGTTGTATTTTCTACGGCACCTCTCGGCAGCCAAATGTAAGTCAAACGGTTAGAGGATGCTTCAGTGCATGTAAATATGCAAAGAAGACGTTTGGCGTTCACAAGCGAAGTTTTGAACTTAGCTTTAAACACAGCGTAGAAAGTGCAGCAACGTGTTTCTAAAGTACTTTGAACAAAATCACAATTTTGGAATAGGAGTCTGTGCTCAATCGAAATGCAGTCAGCTACACTTAGAACACTGCCTGTGAACGTTATGAATATGCTATCGAAATGTCGCTTGCAGAAAAATCGGTGCCCGAAGACGCAGTTGGTAAAATTGAAGTTGAAAACAGTTAATGGCTTGCAGTATTCAATAACAGTTAGCATTCTGTGATTTGAAATTGATTATTTAATAGAAAGCAATTTTTTCGATAACGTTGAATGTGATTTCCTTACTCGATGAGGTATATGATATCAATTTCCACTGATAAAACTATTATTTAAATTTTTTCATTTTTTATTTTTGTCCACCCTCTGGCCCACTGTGGAATGTCAGGAAAGTGGTGACAATACCAATCATCATCGGAGCTCTTGGTACGCTGAGCAAAAACTTTAAGAGATATGTTGAGCAACTTGAAATGGGACAGATGACATCTTTATTACAAAAGACTTGTGTACTTGGCACGGCGAAGATAATTAGAAGGACTCTGGACACCTAAGATTGAGGGATTCAATCCGCTGCCCAGAAAAAGCCGCCAAACAACAAAAAGGCGTGAAGAAAGGACAATAATAATAATAATAATAATAATAATAATAATAATAATAATAATAATAATAATAATAATAATAATAATAATAATAATAATAATAATAATAATAATAAAGAAACACAACTGCAATTTTGCTAAATACGTTTCGATTTGAAATCTTCGTCAGTTAATAATAATAATAATAATAATAATGATAATAATAATAATAATAATAATAATAATAATAATAATAATAATGATAATACTAATAATAATAAGACTGATATTACTGTGATATTACTGTGTTGGAGCATAATAGACCTGATATTACTGTGATTGAAAAGAAAAATAAAAGTTGTAAATTAATAGACCCATCTTGCCCATTCGACACTCGTATTGAAAAGAAAGAAGAAGAAAAATGCACAAATTACAGTGACCTGAAGTATGAAATTGCAAGAATATGGAAAATGAAAAAGGTGGATGTTATACCAGTAGTTATTGGAGCATTAGGGACAGTGACAAAGAATTTTGATAAATGGCTGGAAAAGTTAGAATTGGATGTTACGGTAGAGATGTTACAGAGACCATGTTTGCTTGGAACAGCGAGAATAATACGTAAAGTATTGGATATAAAGTAAAGACCAAGGAAAGGAGTGATGTCAAGATACCAAAGACCACTGGGTGTGGTCCGCTTTCGTGGCAAAAGAACCAGGAAATAAGAACACTCCTGTGAAAAAGACAAATAATAATAATAATTGACTGGACAAAAGAAGAAGACTGGACAAAGGAATAATAATTGACTGGACAAAGGAATAATAATTGACTGGACAAAGGAAGAAGTTAGAGAACTTGACAGGGTAACCAGGAAGCTGATGTTTGAACACAGCGCGCTACATCCAAAGTCAAATGTAATTAGACTGTACATGAAGAGAAAAACGGAGGGAGAGGGCTTACTAGCATAGAGGAGTGTGTGGCCAGTGAAGTTCGAAACCTAGACGAGTACATTGCTAACAGCAAAGAGGAAATTTTGAGCTTTGTGGCAAATGAGGTACCATTACAGCCTGATGACATAGAGGGGAGAAATGAGTATAGCTCAAGGATCCAGAAAGAGAAACAGGACGCACTGATAGGAATGCCACTGCATGGTCAATTTGAGAGAGAAAACAGAGATCTAAAAACAGAAGACTCGTGGGCTTGGCTGAAAAATGGAGATTTAAAAAGGGAGACGGAGGTTTTGTTAATGGCAGCCCAGGAGCAAGCCTTAAACACAAATTCCATAAAAAAAACACATATATGCTTGCAGTGAATCTTCGCTGTGCCGCCTATGTGGGGAAAAAGAGGAAAATGTGAGCCATATCATCAGCTCGTGCAAGATGCTTGCTCAAAATGAGTACAAACGCCGCCATGATAAAATTTGCAGCAATGTGCATTGGAATCTATGCAAAAAGTTTGGTTTCGATGTCAGCGATCAGTGGTACCAACACAGAATTGATAAAGTTTTGGAAAGCGAGAAAGTTAAGATCTTGTGGGACTTTGATATGCAAACGGACAGAGTTATTGAGCACAGGAGGCCTGATATTCTCTTGATCAACAAAGAAACTAATGAATGCTTCATTATTGACATTGCAGTACCAGCGGATTATAACATAGATAAAAAGGAGTTTGAGAAAATAAGTAAATATTCTGAGTTAAAGGTCAGATAAAGGCAAATGCAATTTTTTTATATTTGTAACTTTAAACTATGGGGAATCCGATGGCAATAATATTTTTTATCTTTGGGATGCAAAAGGATGGGTTTGGGGGTTTTGAAAAAGGGCACTTCTTCAAAAAACCGCGTAGTGGTAGAGGCCTGGAACTAGCTAAGTCGTGACGTGGAATGAGTAATGAGAAATTCATCACTTGAGAGGCCCAAGGCGCTGAGAGAAAGCAGTAACGACGAAGATCGCACGCGGCGTGTCAACTTGATCCCACTCTGCAATGGAAGCACACAAAAACATCATTTGGAGAATTATTTGATCTGTGACTAGCAATAACATTAGTTATTGGGTGCAGCGTTTTGGGATCAAACTACAAAAACATCATTTGGAGGATTATTTGATCTGTGAATAGCCGAATGAAACCATAGTAATGATCAAGCAGTTGACCATTGTGTTAACTGCAAAGGCTACCAGAAGAACACACCTTGATCCCCTCAGGGTTAGATTGTTTTTATCAGGATTCTTTCTCCTCGTTGGGCTTACAAGCGCCTGTCGTAGGTACATTTGCATGGCTTCACGAATGATCTTTAAATACAAATTATATTGTACGAGGTAGGAAATACACAGGCCATCTAAGAGTTCGCAAATAGAGTCATCGAAGAAAAGGAAAACTATATTTGCAGAAAGAACGCTCTCTTATCGGTCTATGATAAGAGACTATCACTGGGCCTAGTCATGACATGGCAATTTTCCCGCTGTCTGCATCTGCGATTCGGTGAGTATATCTTTCAATTTTAACTACAATTTCATTTTCCTCACGCCGAAGAAGGTGCTCTGGAAGCTAGCTAAGTCACTTGTAGCAGCCGATGTATGTTCAAAGTCGTTAGGATTGAAATATTTAGTGCAGACCCCCGATGTTTTCATTGTTGCAATTCTTGTACGTGTTCTCTCTCCAAGCCAGTCCACAGCTCACTGCTGCAACACGTCTGTCCGTGCCACAGTACGGAATAATGTGCATATACTTTCTTCTCTGCACAAGCTGACTAGCCACAACCATAAACTACCCACTTTCTCGGCGTTTTTATTTGAGATAGTTAAAATAAGTGGTCGTTTCGAACTTTCCTGACTTGACTGTCAGTGAGTGCAAACAGACTCGTACATTCCCTCACAGCTTTGCATTGACTCAATCGACTCATTCCACGTCACGCCTCTGCTAGTTCCAGGCTCTTTTGCTTGCGCGTTTTTTTTGAAAAATTTGACTGAAAAAAGGAATTCGAGCGGCAATTTCGATAAGTTCCGGAACTCATATCGAAATTTCGTTTGAAATTTTGAAATCTCCAGGCTGTAAATGGTAGAAATCAATAAAAAAGTATTTTGCCTTTATCTGACCTTTAAAGGTAGAGCTTTCACGGATGCTGAACAAGAAGACATTCGTTATACCAATAGTCATCGGGGTCCTTGGGTCAATCCCAAAGAGACTACATTCATTTGCTGAGAAACTGGGCATAAGGAATGACTTTATGATATGGCAAAAATCAGCACTGCTAGGAACTGCTGGGATCTTACGAAAAGTTTTATGATTACGAAGTTTGAAGAAGAGAGAAGGGCAAGTCTTTGTCTTAAGTGCTTGCACCTGATCAAGAACTTTACATAACCAGTTTTAACATCAAAAGCTGTGGTAAATGTGAAATAATAATAATAATAATAATAATAATAATGATAATAATAATAATAATAATAATAATAATAATAATAATAATAATAATATTAATAATAATAATATTAATAATAATAATAATAATAATAATAATAATAATAATAATAATAATAATAATAATAATAATAATAATAGCACTGTCAATCTAAAGATCTGAACAGCAAATAACTGTAACGCTGAAGTGCATATCAATGTTAGCATGCAAATAACAAACCCTCTTGCTGCCTCAGGTATCGGGATGATCCCCGGCAGCTAGATTGTATACAGCCGAAATCAAAAGAAAGTAACAATTCATAATAATAATAATAATAATAATAATAATAATAATAATAATAATAATAATAATAATAATAATAATAATGATGATGATAATAATAATAATAATAATAATAATAATAATAATAATAATAATAATAATAATAATAATAATAATAATAATAATAATAATAATAATAATATATCATCATGGTTGTGGCTAAAAAATGGAGACTTGAAGAAAGGAACAGAAGCACTAATTATGGCAGCACAAGAACAAGCAATACGTACGAATTACGTTAAACATCATATCGACAAATCAAGAGATTCGCCGAGTTGCAGAATGTGTGGTGAGAAGGGGGAAACAGTGAGCCACATCATATGTGAATGTAGCAAATTAGCCCAGAAAGAATATAAGCGACGCCACGACAACGTAGCACGGATAGTTCACTGGAAGATTTGCAAGAAGTATGACCTACCCAGGGCTGAACAGTGGTACAATCATAAGCCAGAAGGCGTCACTGAAAATGAAAGCATTAAGGTACTGTGGGACTTTAACATAAACACAGATTACGAAATTGAGCATAGGCGACCAGACATTGTTGTCGTGCTGAAACCAGAAAAAGAGTGCTTAATCATTGACATAGCTGTACCAGGCGATACAAGGATAAAACAGAAGGAAAAAGAGAAAATTGAAAAGTATCAAGATCTAAAAAGAGAAATTGCAAGATTATGGTGCCTTCGAAAAGTAACTGTCATTCCAGTTGTAGTTGGTGCATTGGGATGTGTCACAAAAGAAGCAGAGCAATACATCGAGAAGATAGGAATCAAGATCAGGACTGAAGTGATACAGAAAACGGCATTGTTAGGAACTGCAAGAACATTGAGAAAGGTTCTCGAAACCTGAGGCTAGTTGTTCTAGCTTGCTTTCGGGACGAACCCACCAGGAACTTTTTTCTGTGATAAAAAGAACATAATAATATATAATAATAATATATAATAATAATAATATATAATAATAATAATAATAAAAATAATAATAATAATAATAATAATAATAATAATGATAATAATAATAATAATAATAATAATAATAATAATAATAATAATAATAATAATAATAATAATAATAATAATAATGGGATATGCCAATCCATACTGACAAAGAGATTACTGCAAACAGGCCCGATATAGTGATTAAAGACAAGAAAGAAAACAAATGTATTTTCATTGATATGTCTGTGCCATCTGAACGGAATGTCGC
The DNA here is from genome assembly GCA_964020215.1 of Aurelia sp. 3 sensu Dawson et al. (2005). Lineage (NCBI taxonomy): Eukaryota > Metazoa > Cnidaria > Scyphozoa > Semaeostomeae > Ulmaridae > Aurelia > Aurelia sp. 3 sensu Dawson et al. (2005). The sequence goes on from OZ026590.1 coordinate 9,445,133, forward strand.
TAATAAAGAAACAGAAAAACTGTCAAAGTACAAAGACCTGGAAATAGAAGTAAACAAAATGTGGAACATGAAAACGACTACTGTCCCTGTTATCGTTGGAGCCCTTGGCCTTATCAGAAAGCGAATGAATGATCACGTGTCAAAGATCCCTGGAAGGATCTGCATCGAAGAAATCCAGAAGATTGTCTTGCTAGGAACATCACACATCCTGAGGAGAGCTCTATTTATAACCTGAGAAAAGACTGGACTTAAAGCCTCAGGACCATGGTTTGGTCTTGGCCTCGAATAGAAACGCACAAAAACTGAAAGACACAATAACAGTAATAATAATAATAATAATAATAATAATAATAATAATAATAATAATAATAATAATAATAATAATAATAATAATAATAATAATAATAATAATAATAATAATAATAATAATAATAATGAATCGAAACGTTAGCTTTTATGAAACAGTCTTATTTTTCATAATAATAATAATAATAATAATAATAATAATAATAATAATAATAATAATAATAATAATAATAATAATAATAATAATAATAATACTGATGAACACTGATGGCAGCCGAAGGAACACTGATGGCAGCCCAAGACCAAGCCTTGAGGACAAATGCAATAAAGAGCAGAATTGACAAACAAGATATATCACCCATGTGCAGGCTTTGTGGAGAAAGAGAAGAGACCATCAGCCATATTGTTGCAGAGTGCACGAAACTCGCACAGAAGCAATATCGCCACTGGCGCCATGATAGGGTCGCATTGGTCATACACTGGACATTATGCAAAAGATTTGGATTCCCCCATAGCGATCAGTGGTATGAACATGTCCCAGAAAGAGTATTGGAAAATGAAAATGTAAAGCTACTGTGGGACTTTTCTATACAGACGGATCACCACCTTGAACACAATAAACCTGATATATTAATACATGAGAAAACAAGCAGGGGATGCTATATCATAGATGTTGCATGTCCATTTGATACAAGGGTAAAGACGAAAGAGCTTGAGAAGGTTGAACGCTATCAGGACTTAAAAAGAGAAATTAGTAGGATCTGGGAATGCAGAAATGTATGTGTTGTTCCAATCGTAATAGGGGCGTTGGGTACATTGAGCAAGAACTTTAGCTCGTGGGCAGAAAAGATAGAAGTAGAAGAGAAGATTGATGTGATGCAGAAAGCTTGTGTGTTAGGAACGGCAAAGATAATCAGGAACGTTCTAGATATCTAAGGTCAAGGGTATTGACTTGATATCTAGCTGAACAACAAACCACCAATGATGTTGGCATGGTGTGGAAAAAAACAATAATAATAATAATAATAATAATAATAATAATAATAATAATAATAATAATAATAATAATAATAATGATAATAATAATAATGTGGCAGAAAATGAAAATCCTCAGACGACCCCCATTTCAGAACCTCTAGAGGGCTTAGAAATATTAGAACCATTCACCCAGGAAGAACAAACAGACTTTAATAGGATGATTGTGCTAATGGAAGAGGGAAATACAGAAATTCCGAGCATGAGAAATATTGATAGACAAAAACTAGCAGAAACAAGCTCAAAAATTGACAAGATGCTCAAAAAGATCAGGATTAATGACATAACAACACTCAACAGGGTCATGTACGCGGGTGGAGTTATAACGTCACAAATGTTGGGAGTAAAAGCGAAAGTACAAGAAACTGCAAAGAAGCCATGGTGGCAAAAACGACTGGAAAGCCAGGTAAAGGAGCTTCGTAAAGATTTTGACAGAGTGAAAGTGATCAAAGATGGTGGAAAGATAAAAAAGAAGCACAGAGACAGATTACAACAAAAATATAGATTGAAAGAGAAAGGTGAGAACACGGTCTTAGAGGTAATAAGTCAAAGAATCAAAGCAAAGCAAGGCAAAATCAACCGATATAACAACAGGATTAGTCAATACCAGCAAAACCGAATGTTCCAGAACAATGAAGGAAACTTCTATTGTAAGCTTAATGGTGCTGGCAAACAAACCGAGAATGAACCTCCGGATGCCGAAGAAGCAAAGAAATTCTGGCAGAATATTTGGAGTGTGAAGAAAGAACACAATAAAAATGCGGAATGGCTAAGTAATGTCAAATCAAAAATGAACGAAATACAACAACAAGAAGACATCACTATTACTAAAGAAAGCCTACAAAAAGCTGTAAAGAAATTACCTAAGTGGAAAGCACCAGGCAGTGACGGTTTACAAGGATATTGGATAAAAGCCTTCAAGTCATTACACGGAGATATGGAGAGGCTTCTTAATAAATGCCTAGGAGAAGGTTGGGTTCCGTCATGGATGACCAAAGGAAGAACTGTACTGATCCAAAAAGATCTTAGTAAAGGAAATGTTCCCAGTAATTACAGGCCAATTACGTGCCTGCCAATAATGTGGAAAATACTAACGGGAATTATTGCTGTTTGTGTCTACGAATCTCTGGATAGCAGAGGAGTGTTGACTGCAGAGAAGAAGGGCTGTAAACGTGGAACAAGGGGTACACATGACCTTATTTACATTGATAAAATGGTACTAAGGGAGGTGAAAAGAAGGAGAAAGAATCTGGCAATGTGTTGGATCGATTATCGTAAAGCATACGATATGGTTCCACATTCATGGATCATAGAATGTCTGGACTTGTTCAAAGTAGCAAAGAATGTCAGGAATCTGCTAACAGAGACAATGGAAAAATGGTGTGTTGAATTAACATCAAATGGAAAATTACTAGGAGAAGTTAATATCAAAAGAGGGATCTTTCAAGGAGACACATTATCACCGCTAATATTTGTTATTGCATTAATCCCACTGACATTAGTTCTGCGTGATTGTAAAGAGGCATATGAATTTTATAAGAACAAAGAGAAATTGAATCACTTGCTCTATATGGATGATTTAAAATTGTTTTCAAAAAGCGAACGAGGGCTAGACTCACTGATTAACACCGTGAGGATCTTTAGTGCAGATATTAAAATGGAATTCGGAATAGAAAAATGTGCAGTCCTAATTATGAAAAGAGGAACGAAGGTAAAGAGTGATGGCATTGTATTACCAGATGCAGTAAAGATAAAGTCATTAGATGAAGGAGAATCCTATAAGTATTTAGGAGTACTAGAAGATGACAGAATAAAACATCAAGAAATGAAAGATAAAGTGTCAAAAGAGTATCTTAGGCGAGTGCGAAAAGTGCTAGAGTCAAAACTAAACAGTGGGAATTTGATAAAAGCCATTAACACCTGGGCAGTGTCTCTGTTTAGATATACAGCAGCAATTATTGACTGGAGGAAGGAGGAAATAATGAAGTTGGACCTACGGACAAGGAAGCTACTTACTATGCACAAGGCTCATCATCCAAAAGACAGCGTTCACCGTTTATACATAAGTCGGAAAGAGGGTGGGCGTGGCCTTATTAGCATAGAGAATTGCGTTGAAATTGCAACAGTAGGATTAGAAAACTACATTCAAAATAGCACAGAAAGACTCATAATCGCAGCACGAGGGGAAGACAAAGAATCAACTGAAAGTGTTAACAATGTTAAAAAGCGAATTAAAAGAAACAGAAAGGCGGAATTAAAGGAGAAAAAACTACATGGTCAGTTTCTTAGAGATATAGAGGAAGTTGCCGATGAAAAAACATGGAACTGGATGAAAAATGGTCATCTAAAGAGGGAAACCGAATCTCTTATTATAGCAGCGCAGGATCAAGCCATCCGAACGAATGCTATCAAGGCCAAAATCGACAAGACTCGAGATGACAGCATGTGCCGTATGTGCAACGCAAAAGATGAAACAATCACCCACATCATAAGCGAATGCCCTAAACTAGCCCAAAAGGAATATAAAAGAAGGCATGACTGGATGGGTAAGGCGATCCATTGGGATCTTTGTCGAAAGAAAGGTTTTGCAACCACTGATAAGTGGTACGAACATGAACCCCAGCCAGTTACTGAAAACGAGAAGTTCAAGATCCTTTGGGACTTCACTGTACAAACTGATCATATCGTTGAGGCAAGGAGGCCAGGTGTGGTGGTTGTCGACAAGGAGAAAAAATTATGTTTAATTGTTGACTTCGCTGTACCTTCTGATCATCGCATTGAAATAAAGGAAAGAGAGAAGATCGAGAAGTACCAAGATCTGAAACGAGAAGTGCAAAAGCTTTGGAACATGAAAGCCAAGATTATACCCATCGTTATTGGTGCTCTTGGGACGATTCCTAAAACACTGCAGAAACAATTGGAACAGATTGAATCAAGTATTGCCATCAACCAAATGCAGACCACCGTATTACTGAACACTGCAAGAATACTACGAAAGGTCCTGGAAATCTAAGGAGACTTGTTGTCACTAGATGTTCAGAACATTAAATCCGTCAATGGACGAGCGTTGAATTTTCATCATAATAATAATAATAATAATAATAATAATAATAATAATAATAATAATAATAATAATAATAATAATAATAATAATAATAATAACAATAATAATAATAATAATATACACTCTTATCCAGACAGTCAGGGTGTTCAGTAAGGACATAGGAATGGACTTTGGAATCGAAAAATGTGCAATGATTCAGATGAAGAGAGGAAAATCTGTAATAAGTGAAGGAATTGAATTGCCAAATGGCAAGAAGATAAGATCACTAGATGACCAAGAGGGGTACAAGTATTTAGGAATTCTTCAATTTGATGATATAAAGCACAAGGAAGTGAAAGAGAAGTTAAAGAAAGAATATGTCAGAAGAGTGAGGAAAATACTAAAATCACATCTGAATGGTGGAATTGTCATCCAAGCTATAAATGCGCGGGCGGTTTCCATAATACGATACAGTGCAGGAATATTGGATTGGACAAAATTAGAATTACAAGAACTGGACAGGCAAACGAGGAAGCTGTTAAACATATATAGAGCGTTACATCCTCAAGCTGATGTAGACCGATTATACTGGAAGCGAGCAGAGGGAGGAAGAGGATTGTTAAGTGTTGAAGAATGTGTCAAAATCGAGCAAACTAATATTGGCTATTACATCTACAACAGCAGCGAAATTTTATTGGCTGAAGTAGGTAGAGAGGGTATTGTATCTGATGAAGGTGACCCGAAAGATAAGAAGAAAGAGCTAACTGAGGCAAGGAAGCATAAATATCTCCAAAAGAAACTTCATCCAGTATTCTACAAAGAGACAATGGACGTAAGAGATGAAGAGAATTCATGGAACTGGCTGAAGAACGGGTACCTAAAGAAAGAAACGGAGGGGACAATTTTAGCGGCATAAGACCAAGCCCTGAGAACGAATTGGATAAAGAGCAATGTTGATAAAGAAAATATATCATCAAAATGCAGAATGTGTGGGGAAAGGGAAGAGACGATTGCCCATATCGTATCTGAATGCCAAAAATTAGCACAAAGAGAATACAAAAGCTGGATACATGATAAAGTGGCAGCTGTCATTCATTGGTACCTGTTCAAGAAATTCGGATTCGAGTGCGACGACAAGTACTACAACCATATAGTGACAAAAGAAAATAGGGTTCTTGAAAATGATGAAGTATTATTACTGTGGGATTTTTCTATTCAGACTGAAACTCGCATTGATCATAACAAACCAGACATCATGTTGAAGAACAAGAAAGAAAAGACCTGCCAAATAATCGATGTGGCATGCCCATTTGACACTCGAGTGAAGCAGAAAGAGGAGGAGAAGCTGGACCACTACAACGAACTAAAGTATCAAATTCTGAAAATGTGGAAGGACGAAGTAAAGAAAGTTGCAATAATACCAGTTGTTATAGGCGCACTTGGGGTAGTCTCAAAACGATTCAAGAGTTACATTGCAGCATTAGACTTTGACCCAGGAGTACAACCATTACAGAAAGCATGCCTCATAGGCACGGCCAGGATTGTGAGAAAAGTACTGGACATAAGAGAATGAATAGCAGGAAGAGTTTTTATGTTTTCGATACAGACAGTACGCACACTTTCTTAAGTTACGGGATGTAACCTGAAAGTGGACAATGCATTGCCAGTTACACTGTGATGATTACTGAAATAATAATAATAATAATAATAATAATAACAATATGAAAAATAAGACTGTTTTATAAAAGCTAACGTTTCGATTAAAAATCTTCCTCAGAGTAAAACTTTACTGGGACAGCCGAGAATTTATACAGATTGTTTACCGATAAAATTATACATAACGAGTCTATTTACAGATTAAAATACCTGATCCCTTTGTCCCTGACCAATAGAGAACGGATTGGAAGCGTTTTAAAGTTTAAGTTATTCCTTAAACTTTAAAACGCTTCCAATCCGTTCTCTATTGGTCAGGGACAAAGGGATCAGGTATTTTAATCTGTAAATAGACTCGTTATGTATAATTTTATCGGTAAACAATCTGTATAAATTCTCGGCTGTCCCAGTAAAGTTTTACTCTGAGGAAGATTTTTAATCGAAACGTTAGCTTTTATAAAACAGTCTTATTTTTCATATTTTCTTTTCTGTTTTTCCTGAAGGTGGTTTTAGTTTTCATAATAATAACAATAATAATAATAATAACAATAATAATAATAATGATAATAATAATAATAATTATTATTATTATTATCATTATTATCATTATTATGGCAAGATTAGCCGGATTAAATAAGCAAGATTAGCCGTTGTAGCAAGATTAGCCGGATTAAATAAGCGAAAGAGGAGGGAAACGGCTGAACCTTGGTGGAAGAGGAGAATAGACACAAAAATTCGTGAATTAAGAAAAGATCTTAGCAGACTTCAAGCTATCAAAAATAACCACACAAAGAAGAAGAGAATTTAAGATGCATTATTCAAAAAATATGACGTGTATAGGAAAGGAATTGGCTTGGTAATAGACCATTTCGACAATTAAAAAAGGAGACTGGGGAAAGCGGTTTGTTCTGGTAAATGGCTGCCACGAAGCTTCTATGAATGATAGATTTCTCTCCACAAAAACTTTTAGTTTTAAATTCATGGTTGAAAACACAGATCTTTGAGAAAGAAGTTCCTAAAAAGTAGTCGCAAGGATGTCCCATGACTCATATGCCTCGTAACGAGGGGGAGACCTCTCATAAAACATTTTTGGCGGGAAAGCGGGAAGGTATTCGTCATTTTCCTTCGAAGTTGCTCGAGCAGATCAGAAACGAATCAAGAAACAAGAAACATTGTTGTGATAAATATGGAGAAGAACTCGGCAGTTATTTTATCTTGTGTGCAAAGAAGACATAAAATTTGGTGTAACACTGTTTAGGCTTGAAGGTAGCAGCGTAAATAAGTCACTTCTGCAACGTTTTTCTTGCTGAAAAGTTGCTTCTTAATGATTATTAATTGAAATTGAAACTCAACAGACGAGGTCGAGGAGCCCCTGCAGAGAATTTCTTAATCCTTATACAGGTAAGCTGCATCCTTATTTTTAGAAAGCTTTTTATATTGCAACTCGCTGATAAAACCGAAGGTTTGATTTGGTTAGCTCGTCCGCTTTTTAGACTTCTTTATGGTGGTAGAAATCAGTTGCTTTGCTGCGCTAGCCATACCTATGTTTCTGCAGCGCAAGGAAGACATAGGCAGCAATGTTCCTTGCAAACAACTAAAATCAATATTTCAACTTACCTCTACCAACGAACCTTGGCTTGGAATCTGTTAGATTTTTGAAAATCCCCCTGACTTTCGTTCGAAGCCTACCATGTCTTAGCAAAACAAAACAAACAAAACAAAACATTGACTTCGTTTCATGTATGTTCTTCCTTTATCAAGCGCAAGAATATTTCTAAATTTGAATTCCTATCTCATCAAGCCTGCAGGACTCAGAGAGGCAAACCTTTGTCATAAGGAACCTTCTCAAAATTGCCAGGAACAATATCGAAACGTTTGTTTATCTTCCTTTTACATTCTTGCTTGAATTCTGATCTGATTGCACAAATTCGAAGGAAAATGACGAATACCTTCCCGCCTTCCCGCCAAAGCTGTTTCATGCGAGGCCTCCCCTCGTTACGAGGCATATGAGTCATGGGACATCCTTGCGGCTACTTTTCAGGGACTTCTTTCTCAAAGATTCGTAGTTTCAACCGTGAGTTCAAAGCTAAAAGTTTTTGTGGGGAGAAATCTATCATTCGTTGAAGCTCCGTGGCAGCCATTTACCAGAACAAACCGCTCTCCCCAGTCTCCTTCTTTAATTGTCGAAATGGTCTATTGAAGAATTAAAACAAAGAGTTACAGCAAAAAGTGAAAAGATAAAAAGATACCAGAATCGTCTCAGTCAGTACCACCAAAACAGACTGTACCAGAACAATCAAAGAAAACTGTTTGAGGAGTTCGATGGTATGGAGAGAGGAAATGACGAAGTACCTGAGGCAGAACCGACTGCTGATTTTTGGAAAGGCATTTCGGAAAAAGAAGCGGGTCACAATGAAGAGGCTAGCTGGATAAGTGAAGTTGAGGCTGAGGTTAGAAAAGTCAGCAATCAACAGCCAGATTTGTTCATATCAGTTGAAATACTTAAAAGGCAGGCAAACAAGCTGTCTAACTGGAAGTCACCAGGACCAGACGGGGTGCAAGGGTATTGGATAAAGAACTTGAAGTCCCTGCACGAAAGGCTAGCTGCTCTGTTTAACGATTGCTTGACAACAGGAAACGTTCCAAGCTGGTTAACGAAAGGAAGGACAGTTTTAATCATGAAAGATAAAACTAAAGGCAAAGAGGTCACAAATTACAGGCCCATAACATTTCTATCCTTAACTTGGAAACTTCTCACCAGTATCTTCTCAGAAGCGATTTATAACCATCTTGACACAAATGAATTGCTTCCAGACGAACAAAAGGGGTGTAGAAAGAAAAGCAGGGGGACTAAGGATCAGCTCTTGATCGACAAAGCGATCATAAGAAACTGCAAGAGACGCAAAACAGGGCTAGCCATGGGATGGGTGGATTATAAGAAGGCATTTGACATGGTCCCCCATTCATGGATTTTGAAATGTCTAGATATCTTCAAAGTAGCTGACAATGTGAAGAAGCTTTTAAGGCAAAGTATGTTGAACTGGGAAACAGAGCTAACATCTGGAAATGAGAGATTAGGAACTGTCAAGATTAAAAGAGGCATTTTCCAAGGAGATAGTCTTTCACCTCTGCTGTTCGTCCTTGCATTGATCCCTCTATCTATGATATTACGAAAAGTAAAGGCAGGATATGAATTCAGGAAAGGCTCTCCTGTCATCAACCATCTACTTTACATGGATGATTTAAAGCTCTTTGGCAAGACAGAGAGACACCTGGAAACACTACTGAGCACGGTAGAAATCTTCAGCCAAGACATAAGAATGGAATTTGGGATTTCCAAATGTGGTACAGTATTACCCCGCCACTTAGAAACTGACTAATAAGAAACTGCAGCCTGTCAGATGGCCCAATATCTACCCTGATATAAGAAACCAATCAGCCTGAAATTTTGAATTTGGTTTCTTAAAAGTAATTTTGATTGGAAAAGTGGTATTTTTCAAGCACTTCATAATACAAAACTTATTATGTGTCTAATAAAACAAAAAAATCTGACAATTTGGTTTTAGAAGTAGAAAAGAATATCACATGGCTAGTAACTAATGTAGTCAACGTTTTCTGCTGTTTTTAGTTTACATAGGATGGCAATGTCAATTTAAGGTTACATTAACCTGAATTTGAATAGTCATTGTCCAAGATTTGGTTTAATGTAACCTAAATAAAAAGAAATTTCATGGTTTCTTTTGATGCACATTTGGTGGGTTTCTTGCTGTAATTATAAGAAATTATTCAGCCTGTTTTATCTTGTTTTCTCCATTTATAAGAAACCAAGCAGCCTGGTTTTAAAAAATGAGTTTCTAATTGGCGGGGTAATACTGTATTTTGATACTGAAGAGAGGAAAACTGGTCCATTTGGATGGAATTGAAATACCGTCAGGCGAGCGAATAAAACAGATCGATACAGATCAAGGCGACAAATATTTAGGCATCTTAGAAGCTGATGATATGAAATTCTCAGAAATAAAGAGTACCATAAAGAAAGAATACTTAAGGGACCAGTCATTATTAATGGTGGGGGGTGGGGCGGAAGATATTAAGGGGGGTCACCAATAATTTTTCTGCCTAGATGGGGGGGCCAGATCAAAAATCAGACAGCGAGAGGGGGGCCATGAAAAATACTCAGTTAAAATTATCAAGTATCTTATTCAGAAATAAATGACAGTTCACATTATTATTATACAAGTACAGCTTTTACTTGTATTCCTTTGAATCTGATGGCTGATCTTACCAAAAAACAACTTGGATTGTCCGCTGCTTTCAACTCTGTTTGTTTTACTGAACTTTGCTTTTTAGCCTCTGCAACATCTGTCCTCTTTGCAATTGCTTTCTGCACCGAAGTGGAAACTATGGGGAGTTGGAGAGGTGACTGCCCTCCCTCTCACAATTCAGGAATACTTGGATATTTTCTTTGAACGGTAAGAAATTTGTTAGGTGGGACTGAAAGTGCACTGAACGAGAAGAAGGTGGTAAGAAACAAGTCACCATCGAGAATAGGAAAAGTTTCTATCTTGAAAAAGCATGTAGTTGGACATAGTTAGGAAAGGGCTAGTATTTCTCAGAGATATTGGAATGTGACTGAGACAGGCGCTCTAAGCCAATGTAAAGGAAGTCCTTAAAAAGTTTCGTTAGGACGCTTAATTAAGACAAAGTACCACGGAATTTTCAAAGTTTCCACGTGAGGAGCAGGCAAAAATAGAATTGTGATAAGCATCCTAAGACAAAGCAGCAGTCCTTCATGAAAAAGTTTTTAAACATGTTACTCATTACAGTACATGCTACCCCCCATTTTCTTTGTTACTCATGCTTATCAAATTTTCGGCGTTTGTTCTGGCAAACAAGTTGAAAGAGGTCTTCCAAGCCAATCTAAATTATGTTTACTCTAAACAGAGAATCTGTTCTAAACCTTCCTTGGGATGCTAGTTTATAAAGATTGTGACAAAATTTTCCACAATAGCAATTCATGGGGTTGCGAGAGGCAATCTAAACAAAAGTAGAGAGCGTGTCGTCAGAAATTTTCTGGGAGCTTCGCCCCCAGACTCTATAGTGCTTGGATCTGTTTTTTGCAATATGTTCTTGCCTGTTTCTATCAACTGGTGAGTATGAATAGTTTTAAAATCTGATATCGTGCACCTTTTAAGGGCCCTAATTATGTCAGGTCTTTCAGCAATACACTTCAAAATGAGAGCGTTATCCTCCGAATCGGCAAATTGATGCGCTTGTCCCTCCACTCAAAAGCTGAATTGCCGCAAGTGGTGGATCCCCTTCTCAAAATGTTACCAATTCCCATCTTTTGGGTATGAAAACTGACGGAAACTAGGCTTCGTATATCTGAACAGTTTTCTGTCTTAATCTCCCATAAGCGCACGAGGCGAGAAACTTCCAGAAATCAGCCCCTTTCGGGCAAACTTTTGTCCTTAGTCGCGCAAAAATGTTGGCAAACGATTAGCTTTGTGTTGCGCAGCCCCCCTAGATTTTTCCTTCCCGTACGCTTATGTAATCTCCATCTCAACTCTCTGTGATATAATAGTAACATCGTGGTTCATCAGGTCATAAGAACTCATATAACATCTTTCTACTTTTTAGGGGGGGGGCTGCAAAAACTTATACTTAGATTTAGGGGGGCCACATTTTAGTTGCATGAAACCAAGGGGGGGTCAAGAAAAAAATCACACTGTTCCAAAAATATCTTCTGCCCCACCCCTCACCATTAATAATGACTAGTCCCTAAGACGGCTAAAGGTGATCCTTAAATCAAATTTGAACAGCAAAAATACTATAAGTGCTATTAACTCTCGTGCCATCTCCATCGTTAGATACAGTGCCGGCATTCTAGGATGGACAGTTAGTGAAATGAAGGAGCTCGACCGAAAAACAAGAAAAATGCTTACTCTGCACAATATGTTCCATAAAAAAGGTGATGTCGACAGGCTTCACATAAGCAGACAAGAAGGTGGGAGAGGACTGATAAGCATCGAGGACTGTGTCCTGATGGAACGTAATAATCTTTTCCACTACGTAAATGAGAGCCGTGAACAATTCCTAAGAGAGGTTGTGAAGGAAGAGGTGGTCAGCGAAGGGATGCCAAAGGTTGAAATTAGGAAAAGGCGAAAGGAAAATTTGATGAATAAAACCTGCACAGTGTCTTCTTTGTTAAAACGGACTTCAGGGACTCTAGAAGCTGGGAGTGGTTAAAGAATGGAGACCTTAAAAAGGCAACAGAGGGTACTATAATGGCAGCACAGGAACAAGCAACAAGGACCAGGTCAATAAGGCACCGCATCGACAAGGAGAACGTTTCCCCACTCTGCAGGCTATGTGGTGAGAGAGAGGAGACAGTGGCCCATGTGGTCTCTGAATGCAAAGTTTTGGCGCAAAACCAATACAAAAAGTGGCGCAATGACACCATTTGCCAAATTATCCACTGGCAGTTGTGCAAGGATAATGGTTTGGACCACTCTGAAAGGTGGTATGACCATAAGCCAGATGCCATCACTGAGAATGAGAGTGTGAAACTTCTTTGGGACATGCAAATTCAAACAGACAAAGTACTTGAACATTCGAGACCAGATATTGTCCTGATGGATAAAGACAAGCGAAATGTTAAGATGATTGACATCGCATGTTCATTTGACACTCGTGTTGTTGAAAAGGAGCAGGAGAAGATAGCAAAATATCAAGACCTGAAATGGGAGCTCAACAGAATTTGGAACTGCCGTGAGGTGCTGGTGATTCCAGTGGTGATAGGAGCGTTAGGAACAATCTCCAGGTCTCACTTCAACTGGCTAGAGAAAATTACTCCCAACGTTCATTTTGGCATGATACAGAAAGCTTGTCTTTTAGGAACTGCCAGGACTCTGAGGTATACGCTGAATATCTAAGGTCACAGGTCGTGACTTGATATTTAGCAAGTTTCCAGCATAAAACAACTGCAAAAGCTGTGATAATAGTTGCATAATAATAATAATAATAATAATAATAATAATGATGATAATAATAATAATAATAATAATAATAATAATAATAATAATAATAATAATAATAAATTCGTATCTGCCCTAGTGCCTGAGCTAACAGCTCAGTTAACGTATGAATACGCTATACTAGGTTTATGTTAGCTACTACAAACAGTATCACATGAAATTACCTCAGCAAAGGGGGGGGGGGGGAGTCTATCCAAGCACAGGCAGACATTTAGCTGACTCATTCTCAAACGAGAAAGAGAGCAATGCCCTCGAAATTCAAAAGTGCTAAATGTAGGCCTAGACTATGGGAATAACTTCCGCACCCTGTGCCTCCAAATATAATTTGCCATAATAACATTTGATATTGAACACCATTGTAACATCTACTTTGCAACTAATTTGTCAACCGACAAAGATCTCAGTTCTCTCCAAATATCCTTCTTTATGCAACCAAGCGAGCCAAAACACATAACCTTTAATTCAACATTCCATCCATGACCTCGTAATAGACAGCAAACGCTCTCGTAACGCCCCAACTTCTCTCGAAACACGTAATCAAAGTACAAATCATAACACACAGCTACTTCGACAATGGTGCACTTCTGTGATACATGATCAATTAAAAGAATGTCTGGTTTGCGATGTTCAATCAACAGCAGTTCCTCGCGATACTCTGTGAATATTGTCTCCATTAGCTTGTTTGAGTAGACTCGAAGACGACGGTTACTCTGAGAAATAACATCTTCTACTTTATCAGCGATTCGATTGTGGCGACGACTATAAAAATTTCGAAACTCATGACAACCATTCATAAGATGCGCCATACTTTCGGTATGATTTCGGCAAAAGGGGCATAAAGGATCATTTTCACGGTTCCAAATGTGCAGCGAAAAGTTAGTTGGAAGGAGGCTAAGTCGTGCTTTTATGCTGAATTTCACTAACAAGTCGTCTATTTTCCAGTTGTAGAAAATGGAATGTGATGACTTCAAATGAATGCCATCCATACCGAAAAAGCACCCCTGAATTGACAATCCTTTTGCCTTAATTAAATCACGTTTAACTGTGTAATGAAATAGAATCTTTTGTAGCGATGAAGTGTCGTAACGATGAAGCTGTGATAATAGTTGCATAATAATAATGATAATAATAATAATAATAATAATAATAATAATAATAATAATAATAATAATAATAATAATAATAATAATAATAACAATAACCCTAACCCTAACCCTAACCCTAACCCTAACCCTAACCCTAACCCTAATTATGTCCTGGGTATGACTTTAAACTGCATCCGGTTGTGGAGTTTCGACGTGGGCGAATGAGGTTACCCTTTGCCACAACTACCTCCAGGTCACCCTTGAGCAAGGTGTAGCACCTGTAAGCTCTCCCCGAGGCCATGAAGTACCGGGTTGGCGTCCGGCGGGGGCTAGTCTGTCTCATGGGTGGGGGGGACTCTTCAGCCTTGGTTGGCAACCCCCCTAGTGATGGTGTCACGTTAAAATAAAAACACCCGAGGGAAGGAAAACCCGGATAAAACCATCCTCATTTTGAGTGTAAATGCCTAATGATAATTCATCAAACAACAACGTGAATGGTACTGGAATCAACAATGATGAAGGTGCCTCGTTCGGCAGGTGTCCTGTGGACGAGCAGCGCAGGCCCGGTCGTCATCAAGCAACTGCCAGACAGAAATGGAGTAAGACAATCAATAGACTGGTAATGTATTGTAAATTTAAAATTAGAAGGGAAATCGAAAGAGAAAATACTTACGTAACAGTGGATATGAATGACCAGGAAGAAAGGACACAGCTTCAAGGGGAACAAGAAACACGAGCAGAAGCACAAAGTGACAGAGAAGATAGGACGGGGAACGACAATGATAGTATTGAGGGATTTGATCTTCGGGAAGATGTTATGTTGAGCGAGGAAGAGACGGAACAGCTGACTACCATACGGACTTTTTATGTGGAAAAGAAGCAACCACCAAAGGTAACATTCAAAACGGTGAATAAGAAGAACATACAAAGAGAAATAAAAAAGCTGGAAAATCTTATCAAAAAGGTCATTACACCCACCATAACCGAAACAAACAGATTTATCATTGCGTTGATATGGTATGTAGCCTATAAAATGGGCCTGAAAGAAAGAGAGCAAAGACCAAAGAAAGATCCTTGGTGGAAGAGACGCATTAACAACGATATCAAACAATTGAGGACAGCTGTTAGTAAACTTGAGAGGAGACAGAATAATGAAATGCACAGCAACAGAAGAATGGAATATGTCAATAATAAGTACAGGGTTAAAGAAAAAGGCGTTAGTGTAGTGATAGAGGAATTGAAGCAAAGGGTAGTGGCGAAAGCTGCAAAGATTAAGAGGTATGAAGCCAGAAATGAACAACAGCGTCAAAACAGATTATTTGAAGTAGATCAAGGGCGGTTATATCAGGAATTAGATAGAAAAGTTAGAAATGAAAGTCTGATCCCAGATGCAGATGAAGCAAGAAGATTCTGGGGTTCAATATGGGAAAATCCAGTTGAGCACAACACCCAGGCTGAGTGGCTAAAGGACATCAAAGAGGAGATGACAGGATTAAACCATCAACAAGAAGACATAGAAATTGAAGAAGGAAAGGTGAAGGAACAGCTAAAGAAAATTCCAAACTGGAAGGCCCCAGGGCCTGATGGAGTGCAGGGCTTCTGGATCAAGAACTTGAATGGACTCCACAACCGAATCGCAGAGCAACTCAATGAAATAATGAGAACTGGTGTTGTACCGACATGGATGACAACAGGTAAGACACTTTTGTGTGTGAAAGACACTAGCAAAGGTAATGCTGCAGACAATTATAGACCGATATCATGCTTACCACTTATGTGGAAAGTTTTGACGGGAATTGTTGCAGATCAGATTTACACATACATGGAAGAGAGAGAGTTATTCCCAGATGAGCAAAAGGGGTGTAAGAAGAAGGCAAGGGGCACAAAAGATCAGCTACTTATCGATAAGACCATTATAAAGAGTTGTAAAAGAAGACATACGAATCTCTCCATTGCTTGGATTGACTATCGTAAAGCTTACGATATGGTGCCACATTCGTGGATAATAGAATGTCTTAACATGATTGGAGTTGCAGACAACCTCAAGGAGCTAATTAGAAGAAGCATGCCTAGGTGGAAAACGATATTAACAGCAGGGAAACAAGAATTAGGTGAAGTAAGCATTCAGAGAGGAATCTTCCAGGGTGACTGCCTGTCCCCGCTACTCTTTGTGATTTGTCTTTTGCCAATGTCGATGATACTCAGAAAGTGTAAGGCTGGATATCAACTTGAAAGGGGAAAAACGAAAATAAATCACCTCCTTTTCATGGACGATTTGAAGTTGTTTGCAAAGGATGAAAATGAGATCGATTCACTGGTAAGAACGGTGAATGTTTTTAGTGAGGACATAGGTATGATGTTTGGAGTCCAGAAGTGCGGAGTGGTCGTAATGAAAAGAGGAAAAGTTGTCAACAGCGATGGTATACAGCTACCAAACGGTGAATCAATTAAAAGTGTCGACGAAGAAGGATATAAGTATCTTGGCATACTAGAGATAGATGAGATTATGAATCAAACTATGAAAGAGCTTGTACAAAAAGAATACCTACGAAGGTTGAAAAAGATTCTTAAATCAAGACTGAATGGAAAGAATATAATCATTGCAATAAATACGTGGGCTGTGTCATTGCTGAGGTACGGTGCAGGGTTGATAAATTGGACCAAGAACGAACTGCAAGAACTTGATAGAAAAACAAGAAAGAAACTGACCATGTATGGAGTGTTCCACCCTAAAAGCAATGTGAACAGACTGTATTTAACAAGGCAGGAAGGAGGGAGGGGTTTGATTGGAGCTGAAGAGACTGTACGAAGTGAGGAGAACAGTCTTGGATGGTATGTGATGAACAACGCCCACGAAATAATGAGATCAATTGAAAAGGAAGGAATACTGAGATCAAATGAAATCAAAGATCCCAAAGTATGGAAACGGCAGAATAAAGAACAGCATAAGAACGGGTGGATGGATAAACCGCTGCATGGGCAAACAGCTGCTGCTACAAAAGATCTAATGGATAAGGATAAGAACTGGAATTGGTTGAAACATGCAGGATTAAAGAAAGAAACAGAGAGCACTATATTTGCAGCGCAAGAGCAAGCAGTGGGAACGAATTCTGTAAAGAACATCATTTACAAAGAAAATGTATCAAAAGAATGTAGACTATGTGGAAAAGCAGATGAAACGATAGCGCACATAGTATCTGAGTGTCAACAGCTAGCGCAAGTACAATATAAAGGCTGGAGACATGACAAAGTAGCTCAAATTGTCCACTGGAAGTTATGTCAAAAACTAGGTTTAGATTATGGAGATAGATGGTACAACCATAAAGTAGAGAATGTTATTGTGACAGAAGACATTAGGTTATTGTGGGATTTTCCCATACAGACAGATCATCGACTGGAGCATAACCGACCAGACATTGTTTTTGAAAATAAAAAGGATCGATCGTGTTTGCTGATTGACATATCCTGTCCCTTCGATACCAGGATCGAAAGAAAAGAAAAGGAAAAAATTGAGGTCTATCAAGACTTGAAGAGAGAGATTAAGAGGCTCTGGAATGTAAGAGAAGTTAAGATTGTACCAATAATCATTGGAGCTCTGGGTACGATTGGAAAGAACTTTGAAAACTGGTTGAAGAAGATTGAAATAGAATGCAGCACAGAACTTTTACAGAAAGCTTGCCTGTTAGGAACTGCAAAGATAGTAAGAAAAGTACTGGATACCTAAAGCCAAGGGATTTGGCCTGCTATCCAGAAGTCAACCGGCAGTCAACATCACCGCCGAGTGAACAATGAACAATAATAATAATAATAATAATAATAATAATAATAATAATAATAATAATAATAATAATAATAATAATAATAACAATAATAATAATAATAATAATAATAATAATAATAATAATAATAATAATAATAATAATAATAATAATAATAATAATCGAATGCCCTAAACTAGCCCAAAAGGAATATAAAAGAAGGCATGACTGGATGGGTAAGGCGATCCATTGGGATCTTTGTCGAAAGAAAGGTTTTGCAACCACTGATAAGTGGTACGAACATGAACCCCAGCCAGTTACTGAAAACGAGAAGTTCAAGATCCTTTGGGACTTCACTGTACAAACTGATCATATCGTTGAGGCAAGGAGACCAGATATGATGATTATCGACAAGGAGAAAAAATTATGTTTAATTGTTGACTTCGCTGTACCTTCTGATCATCGCATTGAAATAAAGGAAAGAGAGAAGATCAAGAAGTACCAAGATCTTAAACGAGAAGTGCAAAAGCTTTGGAACATGAAAGCCAAGATTATACCCATCGTTATTGGTGCTCTTGGGACGATTCCTAAAACACTGCAGAAACAATTGGAACAGATTGAATCAAGTATTGCCATCAACCAAATGCAGACCACCGTATTACTGAACACTGCAAGAATACTACGAAAGGTCCTGGAAATCTAAGGAGACTTGTTGTCACTAGATGTTCAGAACATTAAATCCGTCAATGGACGAGCGTTGAATTTTCATAATAATAATAACTAGCAATAGTAAATACTAAATGCCCCGCCCCCAGCCTGTAAGTGGTTCTATAAGGCTGCACGGATCGGGGGTCCTAAACCAAAAATGCCATATTGCACTGCAGGAATGGTGAAGAAAATAAAGTTGTTGATTTCTTTAAAATAAATACCTGGGTGGTAGGCCAAGGCCTATTTGCATGCGTTGTGGTGCTGACTTCGCCTAAATATGGAGGCAATTTGGGCTCAAGTGAAGTAAGATCAAACGCGAATCTGCATCAATATTTCTCCCTTTGGCTTCTTATCTTTTCTGCGCTTGACAACTCTATCGGCTAGTGGCAGTGATCTGCATCCGCCATTTTGTCAATTTCGGTGATCTCAGCCTCTTTTCCAATCGGAGGTCAAAAACCGGTTTAACCAGAAACGACAAAAAAAACAGGTTTTTTTCGACGCATTGAGATGGTCTCGCCATATATATTCTTTACGCACGGAGTACTACAAAGCCCCGCTTCGGTGCGGGGCAATAATAATAATAATAATAATAATAATAATAATAATAATAATAATAATAATAATAATAATAATAATAATAATAATAATAAAAATAATAATAATAATAATAATAATATCTTGACACAATATCTTGCTCATTGTCTTGAAGGAGATACACCTGAATGGATGACGAAAGGCAGAACGGTTCTCATTCAAAAGGATAAGTCAAAGGGGATAGAAGCAAGTAATTACAGACCAATAACCTGCTTACCCCTTGTTTGGAAGCTATTGACTGGATTGATAACTGATGAAGTCTATGAGTTCTTAGAAAAAGAGAAGCTACTACCGGAGGAGCATAAAGGTTGCAAAAGAAAATCGATGGGAACTGCAGACTTACTATTCATTGACAGATTGGTGTTGCGAGAGGCCAGGATGAGAAAAAAGAACTTGGCGATGGGCTGGATAGATTACAGAAAGGCTTATGACATGATGCCTCATTCGTGAATATTGGAGTGTTTGAAATCATTAGGTATTAGCGACAACATACAACTGTTCCTTGAAAAAACAATGAATACTTGGAGAGTTGAACTGACATGTGCAAACCAGCAACTTGGAAAAGTGAACATCAAGAGGGGGATTTTTCAAGGCGACGCACTCTCTCCTCGTTTATTTGTTGTTGCAATGATTCCTCTCACACATGTTCTGAGAAAGATAAAATCTGGCTACGAGTTTACAAAGAGTAAAGAGAAAATCAACCACTTACTATACATGGACGACCTCAAGTTATATGCGAAAAATGAGAAGGAACTAGACTCACTTGTCCAGACAGTTAGAGTATTCAGCAACGACATAGGCATGCAGTTTGGTTTAGATAAATGTGCAGTTCTGATAATAAAGAGAGGAAAGATAGTTAAGTCAGAAGGAATAGAATTGCCCAATGACGAAAAGATAAGATCACTAAAGGAAGATGATAGCTATAAATATCTGGGTATATTGCAATCAAACGAAATACAACGGAAAGATATGAAAGAAAAAGTTGGAAAAGAATACAAAAGGCGTGTCAGGAAAATACTTGAAACCAAGCTGAATGGTGGCAACATAATCAAAGCAATCAACACATGGGCCATACCAATGCTAAGATACTCAGCTTCTTTCCTTGACTGGACCATTAGTGAGCTACAAGAAATGGATAGAAGAACAAGAAAATTAATGACTATGCATAATGCGCTGCATCCTAGGAGCAATGTTGATCGTCTGTACATACCACGAAGTGAAGGGGGAAGAGGACTCATGAGTGTCGAAGATACAGTGAATTTAGCTAAACTGGGATTGCAAGGATACGTAAAAATGAGTGACGAGAGGCTCATAAGTGCTGCAAGAGGTGCCGATGAAGTTACAGACTGGGAAGCAGCAATTGAAAGTAAGAATGATTTCAAGAAACGAAAAAAACAAGAAAGACAAAACAAATGGAAAGCAAAGATGCTACATGGGCAGTTCATTAGGCAGACAGAAATCTAGCGGACGAGCAACAATGGATGTGGTTAAAGGATGGCACGTTGAAAAGGGAGACAGAAACATTGATAATGGCAGCTCAAGAGCAGGCAATCAGAACTAATTTGATCAAGGCAAAGATAGACAAGACCCAACAAGAAAGTAAGTGCAGAATGTGCGGTCAAGCTGACGAAAGTGTCAATCATATTCTGAGCGAGTGCAGTAAAATGGCACAAAAGGAATATAAACGTCGACACGACTGGGTTGGGAAGAAAGTGCATTGGGAAGTCAGTAAACGGTGTGGATTTGATGTTAACGAGAAATGGTACGAGCATGAGCCAGATGCAGTCAGTGAGAACAATGATTTCCACATTCTGTGGGATTTTGAAGTGCAAACAGACCATGTGATTGAAGCGAGAAGGCCTGACATGATCGTGACAGACAAGAAGAACAATACATGCAAGATAATTGACTTCGCAGTGCCTTATGATAGCAGGGTAGATGCAAAGGAAATGGAAAAAATTGAAAAATATCAAGATTTAGCCAACAGGGTGGAATTTGGTTCTGAGCCAATCAGCGACTTTGTTTATTTTAGAAACAACCAATCATATTGCTTCATTAAACAATAGAAACAATTGAGGTCTTGACGTCACAGATGACGAATCCAGATGTAAACACATCTCCTCGCAGCTTCTCGCTGCAAAACCACTGACCCTAAAATCGACACGATGCACTACATTTTAGGGTACTGCGAAGAGTATCATGACTTCTTCGCACTATTTATGAGTTAATCTAAGTTCTTACCGAGAACATATTTGATATCTGCCCCAAGAGAAGAGAAAACGTCAAAACTAAAATAGGCATTTTCTACTGAATTTGCTTAGGCCAATGGTCGCGCTTCTGGTGGTTATGGTCATTTTGAAATGCTTCCCCCGAACATATCGCCATGAAATATACCATGTTAAACACCATTCAAAGGAGAGCATCCCCTTTGAAACAGAGCGTGGTATTGCATTCTTAAGCACCACAATCACACTCAAAACAGCAACATTTTGGAGGCAGACTCGTTGAGAAACCCGAAGCCCTAAGGGAAAATTCATGAATCGATTTTGGTACGCGACATCAATCTGATTTTTTGGGATTCAACCCCCTGCCCCTTCTCGAAATTTTCGATAAATGTGGTTTTACGGTTTTGAGTTTTATCGGTTCTGCTTCAGAATATGTGCATAGCCTAGGTTCACATCGTGATTCGTGACTTAGTTATTTTCAAGTTTTCGAGCAGCAATTGTTGTCGCTCTTTCAGTCAAGTCTACAAGAATAGTTTGCGATTATGTAACTGACATAAATTACCTTCTACTTTGCCTTTTTCTCGTCAAGAAATTCTAGTTCACTTGTGTCAGAGAAGCTCTGCTCGTGCCGACCATCGATCGAGAAGTAAGAATTCTTCGACCCGAGAGAAATAATTCCTGGTATTGACCAGGTTAATCATTAGAATGTGAAAAATAAATAGAACAAGTAAAAACTGAAGTAGGTTTTAGCTAGTAGGCCTGATCGATTTTTATGGAATTTTTGTTCTTTTTCTAAACGTCATTGGTTGAGCCCCCCCCCCCCCTCCCCAACACGTCAGATTGACGTTTGGCTTACCAAATCGATTTGTGAGTCTTCCTTTACGTGACAAATCCGTCGTAAATATGAGAAGGTACTCACCAGTTCTCCATTTGCGATGATTAGCCAAAACTGGAATAGTCTACAAATCTAGACGCTCCATGCGAAACAAATAAAGCTGGCAAGGATGAATTAAACTACTTCCACAAGTTTCACCAGTGCAGTCTCTATTGCTCTATCATGTTGATCTAAGGTTTATGCCATTCAAAGACTGAACTGAAATGGCATGAAATACATTACGTATACGAAAATAGTATTTGTTTGAAAAACAAGTCGATTTCTGATCTTGAGATAATTCTTTTTCAGTTTTTTTGTTGAGTTCAGTTAAGGTCAAATGAAATGTACAACTCAGTTAATCTCCTGGTGCGTTATAAAATCTTGCGATTAAGGATTTTACAGTGGAGAGAGTACAAGGCTGGATAGGCCAATCATTCCGTACTTGGTTCTCTTTGAAAGCAGCCGGCTTCTTCATCTTTTGTAATCTTGGTACGTCTTAGAGCAATTGCAGAAAGTCAGGTTTCATGTGGGGGTAGGGGAGGGAGCCAAAACTTCCAAAAAATCCACGGTTTTCAAGTTTATGAATTTTTGGCAAGAACTGGGGGCATGTGCTCTCCAAACCCTCACAACTTCTGCTTTGCTTTTCTCCCTTGCTCTCAAACCTATGTCAGAACCTTAAAGAGTTCACATTGCATACCAATACAGGAGTCTTTCTTGCATAAAGGTCGCCCATGAGAACAGCCCATCATCAATATGGAAACAATTATCATCAATTTTGGGTAATGGGTCTACAGGTGGCTAGCACTGTCTTTTCTGGAAATTGAGAGAGTCTATTTCAAGAGCGAAGGACTGGATCCTTCCTTTGATTTGATCGACTGTTCTAAAGACTCTGCGATACTGACCTGCACTTACCCAAGTCGTCTAGAAAGCAAGAAGGAAAGAAAGAAAGAAAGAAAGAAAGGATAAACTACGAAGTTCTTTCTCACAAGACAGCTTGGGCATGTCCAAAACTGACCTATCTCAGAACCGCTAAAATGTCTGTTGAACCCTCTTTGCGAGATGTGTCTTTATTTATAAGAAATCGCTTCAAAGAAACTTGGCCTCTTCTGGAAAAGTCGTTCCCTAAAAGTGATCAGAGCTTAATAAACAAAGTAAAGAGTCGGTTTCAATTTTAGCTCATAAATTGCAAAGTTTACGAAATGATACTAAAGGCGATATAATTGTCATTTATGAATTGCTTCTTCATTGTTATGAGCTCAAAATGTGGCATGTGATAAATCGTTAAATTCAGTTGATGTAAATGAAGAAAATTTGCAAGAAACTTCTATCATAAAAGTTGGGCCCAAACTTGAGAGACCTTTCCACTATTTTCCGATCCAAATTTCTTGCAAAAATCGAGCAAACCAGGTCAGGATATCGTACAATAAAAACATGTCAACAGCTGCAAACGCCTCGATTATATCCAACGTGACCCCCTCATCAGAATTTACCTAGAAGTCTATTTCCCAACTTTCACTACAAAAAACTAAAAGAATTATCTCAAGATCAGAAATCAACTTGTTTTGCAAACAAATACTACTTTCGTGGACGTACTTTAGGGGCAGAAACTTTCGCGGGCAGAAAGTTTCGCGATTTTCGCGTTTTTTGGCATTTTTCGCGAAAGTTTCTGCCAAGGCATAATCTAAATTCAAAATTCGCGAAAGTTTTTGCTCGCGAAATTGCAGGAAATTCTCGCCTCGCGAAAGTTTTTACTATCCATTTTTTGTCTTTTCTTCAAGTTGTTGCGTTGCTGTTCCTTAATCACCCCGATCTTTAGTCTCTTGGGCCATAAAACCTTGTAAATTGTCACCGCGACTGTGAGTAGTACTGAAAATGATGGATAGAAAATTATGTTTCCCCCCTCACTTTTCTTCAGTCGCGAAAGTTTTTGTCGCAAAATATGAGGGAAAAAACGTCATTCGCGAAAGTTTATACCCTTAATTTTGCGATTTTTTCTTCTCGCGAAACTTTCTGCCGGCGAAAGTTTCTGCCCTTAAAGTAATCAATTTCCCGTCATTCATTTCAGGTTTTGGATGGAATAGACCTTGGATCAACACGATGGTGCAGTAAAGACTGCACTGGTAAAACTTAAGTGCAGAAATACTAGTTTAATTCATCCATCCTAAATTCGTTTGTTTCACATGGAGCGTGTAGATTTGTAGACTTCTCAAATTCTGGCTAATCGTCGCAAATGGGGGTCTGATGAGTACCTTCCGATATTTACGACCTATTGTGACAAAAGGGCATTGGGTTTCTCATCGAGTTTGCCTCCAAAATGTTGATGTTTTAAGTGTAATTGTGGTGCTGAATAAAAATACAATACCACGCTTTGTTTTAAAGGGGAAGCTCTTCCTTTTGAATGGTGTTTAACACGGTATATTTCATGGAGATGTGTTCGAGGAAGGCATTCCAAAAGGACCATAACCACCAGAAGCGCGACCATTGGCCTAAGCAAATTCAGTAGAAAATGCCTATTTTAGTTTTGACGTTCTCTCTGCTCTTGGGGCAGATATCAAATATGTTCTCGGTAAGAACTTAGATTAACTCATAAATAATGCGAAGAAGTCATGATACTCTTCGCAGTACCCTAAAATGTAGTGCATCGTGTCGATTTTAGGGTCAGTGGTTTTGCAGCGAGAAGCTGCGAGGAGATGTGTTTACATCTGGATTCGTCATCTGTGACGTCAAGACCTCTATTGTTTCTATTGTTTAATGAAGCAATATGATTGGTTGTATCTAACCTAAACAAAGTCGCTGATTGGCTCAGAACCAAATTCCACCCTGTTGATTTAGCCAGGGAGCTTCGAAAGATTTGGAACAAACAAGTCAAAGTCATCCCTATCATAATTGGAGCTTTAGGAACAACTCCAAAACTGTTGAGAAAGAGACTGGAGGACATTGGCATCGAAACAAAGATAGTGGAATTGCAGAAGAGTGCAATCTTGTATTCTGGAAGGATCCTCAGGAAAGTTCTTGAGATTTGAGAAGACTTGTTGTCACTGAACCTCAAGGAAAAAGATCTCTACTGACTTAGACAGTATGCGATATGACGATAATAATAATAATAATAATAATAATAATAATAATAATAATAATAATAATAATAATAATAATAATAATAATAATAATAATAATAATAATAATAATAATAATAATAATAATAATAATAATGATGATAATAATAATAATGATAATTGTTATCCCTTGAATCCTTCCCTAGATTTTTAATCGAAACGTCAAATCTTAACAGTGTGTGTTTTTATCCTTTTTTTTCTGTTAATTTGAATGAGGTTTTAGTTTACATAATAATGATAATAATAATAATAAATTCTGATATGATTTGACTAACGAGAGCTAACTAAGATGTCTCAATGTCAAATGTTTGTCCAGCATACTCATAACATCAAATTCCAGTCTGTCCGTGAATCCATTCGCATCGGTTTCGCCATATCATGTTTCCACATATCATATCAGATACACTGCACCATTTCATTGAATCCTTCCCTAGCCCATGTTTTGATTTTTTTGCAAAAGGAAGCGACAGTTTCGCTGCTCTTTATCACATCTGGTATGCTGTTCCAGAGTATGCTACCCCTAAAACATATGGACTTTATGCCAAAGGCCACAGTGGATGTGCTTGGAAGTAAAACAATGTCCTTCATTCTGAGATTATATCTATCTCTCTCCTCTATAATAGTTCAGACAAAAATAGAGGGTTCTCATGATTTAATGTTTTGTAAATCTCCACCATCAGCCTTTGTAAATTCTGAACATGGCCAGTTCTTTCATTGCTTCTAGCAAGAAGATCAGCAAATGGTGCATCATAGTCATCAAACAGAAGACGCAATGCTCGTTTGTGGATCTTATCGATCTTATTATTGGCACCTTTTCCACAGAACATCGAAATTAAGGGGCAGCATTTAAAGTTTGACATAACAAACGAATTATACAGTAACCTTTCTTGAGGTTGTTGAAGATATCTTGCAACCTTAGAAAAAGCACTAACACTCCTGTTTGCTTTGATACACAAGTTTCGCGTCAATCGTTATCCCTAGCAGTTTAACTTGATTAGTGGATGGGATTATTTTCTCATCAATTTCTAAGCAAAGTTTGTTGTCTTGATTTAAACCCATAAACATTAGTTGGAATTTCGATGGGTATGCAACCATCATGTTAGATTCGAACCATTCTAAGGTACTGTGTATATCGATTTCCAGACTATAATCTTGGTCAAAATTCTTGGGACAAGTCACAAAATTGCACTACTTCAGTCTTTGATTCAGTGCCCCCTGCTCCCCCCATTTCAATGTTGGTTGAATCAAACGCCATTCGACCATCCCAACATTGAATTAGGGGGGAAGGGGGATGAGAAGGTTCTAAACGTATGTTTTCACCTCGACATTTTAGGAAACATGACGAAAACACTGAAATTTGCCAGTGTCCCAATTTATTTTGACCAGGATTGTCTGAAAATGGTTGTTAACAAATAAAGACTCATAGCTTGAGAACCCATCGAGACTTGCGTGAAATTTTGCCACGATCATCCCTGACACAAGAAGTAACTTCTCAGCCATTTATGCCGAAATAGGAGCTGTTCGCTAAATTCACTGAGCACTATCTTAAATGTGGGCGTGGCAAAATTGTTGCGCTTTACACAAACTTACTGATTCCTTTATGAAATGTGAGCAACATTCGGGTTCTGAGCGTTCTTCCAATGCCATCAGATTGCATAGTCTGCTGCTCTTTTGAATGTGAGTAATTGTTGCAAGAAAAGCTTCTGGGGCATTGTCTGAGGTCCGGTTTCTTGTGAAATCCTCGGTTCTCCCAACGGCGCTCCACAGAAAACGCCCCATAATTTTGGGATAAGTTACGCTTTTTCGGTAAATTCATTTGATTCTAGATTGGAACATCAAAATATTCCTACTCATGCAAAAAACCAGGTAAAAATCGCTTGGAAGGACAAAATCCAACGGTTCTCCAAAAATAAAATACGTAAAATAAACAATTCCGGATAAGTTTTTTTATGAAATTGATGGAGATCCGTGAAAAATCGCACTTCATGAAATATTACAGCAAAGATTGATTTTAAGCTAATAAAGCTTATTCTGCACAGCAGAATGAGACAAAATTCGTCAAGATAGCTCGAGCGAAGCCAAAGTTATTAATGTTTAAGTAAGGGAGAAGCGATGAAGATTTGATCACTTTCTCAAAATTCCAGCCCTTGCCCAAAACCGTCGGCATACAGGAAAAACCAGACCCTATGACCCTGAGACCCCTATGACCCCTAGGACCCTTAAGTACTGAGTTTTGAAAGGACCCCTAACATAGAGGGGTTATCCCCTAAGACGGCCTCAGAGAACATGGCAGTTTTCTTGCGAATATGCCACAGCAGTTTTAAAACAGGTAGGCCTAAGTTTCATTTGATGTTTTTAACATGGTTTCAATTATCATTGAAGTATTCATTGTTGTTTTTATCTGCTCTTTTTCTATTCACGGGTAGTAAAAAGCCTACCTGACTTATTCCGCTTTGCAGATATTTGTTACTTTGCTTGGCTGGTAGCTTATGAATGACCGAGGGCCCATTCCTCCCGTTTTTGTTTCACGAAAGATGCCTCGATGAATGCCAAAGATAATGACTGGATTGAAAATATCGTGCAAGGATTTTTCACAATTGATGGGAAACTGACATGCCTACTGTACTTGTAAGAACCTGAAAAAGGAGAAAAACTCAAATAGATTATATGATTACGTAAACAACCAGAATCATATCATATCATATCATCAGTTATTTTAGCATGGTAGCCCATTCAACAAAGCTGGTTTACATGCATCTAAAATGCTACAAAAGCAAAAAATTTGAGAAAAAAAAAATACAACAAATCTAGATAAAGAAAAAGAACATATAATCATACTCTACTCCTCTACCCAACCATTACATTACTCTACCCTGCCTTACCCTACCTCACCATACCCTACCCTAATCTACCCTACCTACCCTACCATACCATACCCTACCCTGCCCTACAATACCCTACTATTGTAGGGTATTGTAGGGCAGGGTAGGGTATGGTATGGTAGGGTAGGATCACGGCATGACAATGATCAACGTGTGACAATGTGATCGACAGGATCACGGTATGACAATGGCGGCTTGCAGCACGGTTCTGTTTACTCTGTTTATTTTCGTTTTAAACTTGCAAGTCAAAAGAAGCTCGTTCGTTGACTCAGACTTTATTGGACTCACATTACTTGGAAATGAAATTGATGAAGTAATCCACGGAGAAACTTTTACATGCTCCAGTTTATTTCAAGTGAGAGGTGGCAAGTTTTGTTTTCGTATTCGAAGCTCGAGGCAAAGTTTCTTCAACATCCTTATCCTCATGTGTGGTGATGTGCAGTCATGCCCCGGCCCTGGAAACTGCACAAGGAACATACAGGAGCTGGATTCCCTGATCAAAACAAGAGGCATTAAAATTTTCCATCAAAATGCGAGGGGTCTCAGTGGAAACTATGGACATGTCGCTGAATTGCTTCAAAGTTTTCCTGGTTTGCATCTTCTGTCACTTAGTGAAACACATATCGAGGCGAGAAGTAGCCAGGAGGAGGGGGTATTTGATATTCCTGGGTACTCCTTCATAAGTCGCCCAAGGAAATCTGGTAAAGGCGGTGGGGTTGGAGCATACATTTTGGATGGAATTAGTTGGGATCGGCGAGATGACATGGAAAATGAAAACGTCGAAGCAATTTGGCTTGAAATTAGGCCCAGTCACTCGATCAGCTTCCTATTGTGTATCATGTATCGCCCCCCTGAGAGTTCCAAATACCTGAGCAAAGACTTTAACGTCCACCTGCATGAAATGCTCGCTAAAGCATCTGAAAAATCGCAAGAAATTATTCTCCTGGGAGACCTCAACGTAAATTTTCTAAGGCAGGACAACAAAGATCTCAAGTCTATTTTAAACATATTTGGCTACAAGCAGATGATCCAAAAACCCACGAGAATAGCAGAAGCCTCAGAAACTCTCATCGATGTTATTTTGACAAACAAGCCATCAAATGTTGTGAAAACCGAAGTTATCCCGACCGGCATTGGAGACCATGATATGGTCGGTTGTGTGAGGAAAATAAATCACCTCCGTTTCAAACCGAGGCAAATTATCTGCCGTGATTACAGAAGCTATCAACCTGAAGCTATGAACAAAGATCTCGAGGCGGTTGATTGGACACATTTTTACAGTTGTAGACACGTGAACGAGGCTTGGTCTATTATGAAGAGTATCTTGTCTAATATCTTTGATCGTCACGCTCCAAAAATTTGCAAAAATATCAGGGGGCAGCCTGCTCCCTGGCTAAACAGCAATGTCAAGAAACTTATGAATGATAGGGATAAGCTGCTTCGAAAATCCAGAAGGACAAAGGATAAGCTTGACATCTCACAATATAAACGGAAACGGAACGAGGTCAATAGTGCCATCAGAAAAGCCAGGTCTTCCTATCATAAAAACGTGCTGAAAGAAAATTCTGGAAACCCAAATAAGTTTTGGAAATCTTTGAAGACCATATACCCCACAAAGTCAACGACAGGGCCCTCAATGAACTCATTTGATATAGATGGTACGAAAACCGATGACCCAGCCAGGATATCCAATGCTTTCTGTTCATTTTTCGCTACAGTAACATCAAAATTGAGAGAAAGTGCAATTCCTTTACGTGATTTTGTATGGAGGAGCCCTGCAGCTATACCTCAAAGAACTGATAAGCAATTCAAATTTCACCCAATATCAAGGTTAGAAGTCGAGAGAGAGCTTAAATCAATCAAGCGCACGAAATCAACTGGCATCGACAATTTGCCCCCAGGCTTACTGAAGGACGCTGCTTGCCTCATATCTGCCCCTCTTGCTCACCTAATTAATCTCTCACTTGAGACAGGAATTTTTCCAACAGACATGAAAATTGCAAAAATAGTTCCTGTGCATAAATCGGGCTCTCTGTCAATCTTTGATAACTATCGACCAATATCAGTTCTACCCGTATTATCAAAAGTGTTCGAAAAGTTGGTACAGCGTCAACTTATGAAGTTTCTTGACAAAAATAAGCTACTTTCAAAGTTCCAGTTCGGGTTTAGGCCGAGACTGTCTACGGAGTTCGCAGCAACCTTGCTGTTAGATGAAATTCGGAAGAATGTCGATCAAGGCAAACTGGTAGGAGCAACGTTTATAGATCTCAGCAAAGCCTTCGATACCATAAGCCATTCAAACCTACTCCAAAAACTCCCTAACTATGGAATCAAAGAGGGCGAACTTTCTTGGTTCACAGATTATCTTTTCCACCGTTCAGCATCTGTAAATTATGGTAAATCCTCATCGAAGATAGCGGACATCCAAACAGGAGTACCTCAAGGCTCTATCTTGGGTCCGTTGCTATTTATTCTATTCTTCAATGATATCACTGATGTAATTGTGGGCACCAGGATAGTTAAATATGCCAATGATACAGTGATCTACGCTGCTGATAAAGATTTGAAAGTCATCAAAACCAAGCTCTCAAATGATATGGAGTCTATTGCCGATTGGTTTGATGAAAATGGATTGATAATTAATTTGAAAAAAAGGCAAGACGGAATCTCTTCTTTTTGGGACTTCGCAAAGGATTGCAAAGCAGGGTGAGACACTTGATGTAATGTACCGAGGCTCTAAAATATTAAACACCAAACAATACAAATATCTTGGTATTGAAGTAGATAGTACCCTAAATCTAAATACCCACTTTGAGAAGTGCTTCAAACGAGCATCGTCCAGATTACGATTGTTGGCAAAGATAAGGGATTCCCTTGATCTGTCCTCTGCAAAGGCAGTGTATGACTCAATGATTCTGCCAACCTTCACGTATTGCGGAGTACTGCAACTCAAGTTGACTTCAACTCAAGCAAAGAGACTCACGTCCTTTCATGATCGCTGTCTGAAAATAATCAACGGAAACTCTAAAAATCCAATTGCAATTCAATCAGTTGCCAATGCCAAAGGGTCCAGGGCATGTAAACTTGTACGTAAATGTTTAGACAATGATATTTGTGAGAATTTTCAAGGGTATTTTGAGTTACAGCAGCACAAGACACAAACTAGAAACAGCGAATGTTTGATAAGGCTTCCATGTATCAAAACAGAATATGCTAGGAAGTCATTCCATTTTATGGGTGCAAAGCTGTACAACGAACTACCAATCGATCTTAGAAAAACGGAATCGTTTAAGCAATATGAAGAACTATTAAAGAAACATTTTAGTTGAAAATTTTGATATGTTATGACATTGTATGAATCTTTTAAATGATCTATGTAATTACTGCTAGGTTTTATCACAGTTGTAATAGATTTTACTTTCTTTTTATTCCTTTAAAGGACACATATTGATAACAGCATTTTTATGTTGAAATGTACATCCTGTATAAAGATTCGTGATATCATATTATATATATACTAATACCCTACCCTACCCTACCCTACCATATCAGGTTAATTTGGATACATTTACATTACTTTGTCTTTTTTTTACCTTTATCTGTTTACATAAGTTTACAAGTCATATACACAGTGCAAAACAGGACTGTCAGATAAATTTAAAATCAAAACGGAAAAGTTTAAATCAAAGATTTGAATCGATTCAAAGAGGTTGTCCGCTTAGCTTCGGTATCTAGGCTATTCCAAAGTTTAGGACCTCTAAACGAAAATGACTTCTACCCATTACATGTCCTTTTCTTTGGCAGCTTTAAATCAGTGTTTGTATTGCGTAGCTGCCGTGTTGCATCTTGTGAATTTCTTGTGAACATTTCATTCATATATGGGGGAGCTATATTGTTGATAGACTTATATACCATTGTCCTGCTTTCGTGTTTAATCATGTCATTCACTGTTTTCCAACCTAGATTTTGGATAAGTGGTTTGCTAGAGGCATCAAAGCTGCTATTAGTGATGATCCTAGCTGCTCTGTTTTGAAGCTTCTGAAGTTTCGAGATTTCAGTAGTGCCACAGCATCCCCATACAGCGCAGCAGTAGCGGAAGTGGGGTTCAACGATGCTAGTGTATAGTGTTTTAAAGGAATTCTAGGGGAGAAATCTTTTTGCATACTTTAAGAGACCAGCTGCTCTAGATACCTAGGCAGAGACACTTTTTATGTGCTCTTTCCAATCAAGACTATTGTCTACCTGAACACCAAGATATTTTGTTTTCTCAACTAAAGCCAAATCGTTATCTCTTATTTTTAAACATAGACTTTCACTAGTACATTCTAGTGACCTTTGTTTATTTTTTGTGCAAATTAGCATTCCCTGTGTCTTTGCTACATTAAGAGATAATTTGTTACCACTTAACCACGAATCCAAATCACTAAGATCGTTATTGATCGCCTCATTCAGGTCCTCAATATTCTTAGAACGAAAGAATAGAGTCGTATCATCAGCATACATGGAAGTAGTTGAATTATTTACTGCACAGGGGAGATCATTGATATAGACCAAGAAAAGGAGAGGCCCCAGACATCAGCCTCGTGCAATCCCAACCTCTATTCTCTCCGTTTCAGAGTCTATACCATTAACCCTACAAAACTGTTTCCTGTTAGACAAATAGGACTGAAACCAAGAGAGATTTCTGTCACAAACTCCATAGTGTTCGAGTTTTTGGCATAGAATCTCATGATTGACTGTATCAAAGGCCTTTCTTAGGTCGATAAAGACTGACCCTATCATATAGCCATTGTCAAAACCATCATACCATTCATCAGTTGTTTTGAGCAGACATGTCAAAGTAGAAAATAACAATCTAAATCCCGACCGACCATTCGAAAGAAGTCGATTCGAGTCTAAATATTCGTACAACTGATTGAATACAAGCTTCTCAAACAACCTTGAAACAACAGGCAGCACAGAAATTGGTCGGTAATTTGACCGTATGGACTTGTCTCCATCTTTAAAAATTGGAGCAACTCTTGCAGTTTTCCAAGTATCAGGAAACTTGCTAGTCTCCAAAGAAGTATTAAATATCTTCAGGAGGGACTATGCAACAAACGGCAATGCAAGTTTCAGAAAGAAACTTGAGATGTTATCATCACCAAAACTTTTTGAGTTTTTTAGTTTCCCAACTGCATCTCTGAGCTCCTGATCTTGGATAGCACGAAACTCAAATCTCTTTTCCTGGAAGTTAATTGTGTAGTCCCCGGACAAAAGGGGGTTTGGGGCATCATCAATTTCACTTGCAAGATCCTTATCCACAGAGTAGAAAAATTGATTCATGCTTTCAGCAATTTCCTTTTTGCCAACCAATTCTTTGTCTTGGTCGTTGATACAAACTATGTTGGTACTTTTAGATCTCTTATTCAAGATCTGGTTTAATGTTCTCCATGTTTCTTTCATGTTTCCCTCCTGAGAAATAATTTTGTTAGAAAAATAGTCCTTTTTTAACTGGACACTGAGGCTGTTTACCTGATTGCGGACATGCTTATAAGAATTCATAAGAATTTCTGATTTCGTGTTATTGGCTGCCTTTTTCAACTTATCTCTAGATCTCATCAATTTTTTAAGATCTTCGTTAATCCAAGGGCAGTACTTTTCAGAAACCCTCATTTGTCGTATGGGTGCATGTTTTTCTATTTTCCTCGCGAACAAATTAGACCAGTTGTTCGCAAGGACATTTACATCATCAGAATTTCCGATTTCTTGTTCCCAGGATATTGCAGCAACATCCCCCAGAAATGCCTGCTCATTAAAGTTTTTCATCCTACGGCTTTTGATCATTTTGTGTTCTTTTTGTAAGGAACCGTTAAATTTTCGGATGCAGAAAACCATGAAATGATCACTCATGGAGATTTGAAGCACGCCAGATTCAACAATATTACTGGGGGACGATGATGCAATATGGTCAATTAATGTGGAGCTGGACAAAGTTTCCCTTGTTGGCTCCTCAGTTAACTGTTTCAGGCTGAACAAGTTATAGAGTTCGCACATATGCTTAGTGTTGTTGTCCTCAGAATTTGAGAGGTCGCAGTTTGTATCACCAATAAGAATGATCTCTTTGCCCTCTTTATCCAAAAATGCAAGAATTTTCTCCAGTTTCTTGACAGATTCGACAGGATCACTGGGGGGTCTGTACCATGCAACAATGATATATGGTCGACTTTTAGGGGGCTCGATTTCGATACAAATTAGCTCCAAATCATTCACAGGAAGGTCTTTTCGCAGATGATATTTGATGGAGTTTCTAATATAAATTACAACTCCACCACCATTACTTTTCCCATCTTTACGCTCAACCTGATACCCCTCAATAGCAATGAGATTTTTTGGAACATGAGGATTAAATTTAGTCTCATTTAGAGCTAAAACATGGATTCCTAACTCATTTGTCATGTATTGGATCTCATCAAAATGCAGTTGCAGACTATGAACGTTCAGAGATGCAATTGAGAGACCCTTTCTGAAGCCAAGGGCTGTTACTTACCTCCTGTTTCTCTAAACAAATACGGTGTTGTACTAACATTATCAGTATCCATTATTTTATCATTGGTGTTACTCCTCATAAAAGAATAATAAACTTAAATAGTCACATACGCATTTCTTTGAGGAAAGATTTTGCCAGGATTGAGTCTCCAGCTTGATTCAAATGGAGGTTGCTCCCATTAGTGTGTAATGTGGCGTCCAACAGCTCGTGTTTAATAAATCCGATTTGGTGTTGTTTGCATCTCTTTTCTAGGGTCTCATTTACGTTTGTCGCTTTTACGTTAAGATGATCCCCTCTGGGACATATACCGGAAACGGTGACTTCGATATCTCCCTTCTTCAATGAACGGGCAAGACTTGCAATATCTTCAGCACTATCTTCAACAGATTTATTTTCCTTCAAGTCATTGGTCCCGACGTGCAGTATGTATAAGCTCGGGTTGTCCTCTTCTGCTGGCTTTGCGTAATGCTTCATTTGCCGAGCTTTGGCTCCAGCGAAGGAACGAACAAGCACTTTGGTGTCTTTGCTCTGTATTTCCAATGTTTGATTCCTTTGACCATCGAGTCTCCGAGGATGTAGACTCTTCTTTTTTGGTCGCTTTGATTAGCCTGTTAACCAGACCCTATTTCAAAGGAAATAGTGGTCTGTTAAATATTGAATCAAATCGTGTTCAGAGCCTCATTTTCACCAGGGCTGTTTTCCAAGTTTTGCGGAAAATGTATGCACATAATTATCTCACATTTCAAAATATTATCTTGAAAACAAACAGCCAAATGATTTAGGGCAGCAAGAGAGACAGAGTAATCAATTCCATAACTGGAGCCACGGGTCAAAGATTAACTTTCTTTGCAAGGCAGAACAAAGCGTAATCAAATTGTATGCAGACTGTATTCTTTTACAGAAAAATTTCAAAGAGCTTCGTGGATAAATGGTTTCTTTACAAATATCAGCAAATTATTCTGAGCAATTCTCAAACGAGACTTGAACAAGCTTTATGGTGGTATTGAACAGACCACTATTTCCTTTGAAATTGGGTCTGGTTAACAGGCTACGCTTTGATGTGCAGTATGCTTCTTTTCACTGCCTCTTGATTTGCCTAAACCACCTTTCGATGTTGTTTTTTTGGTCTTGTTCTTCACAACTTGAGTATGGATGTTTGATGCACTTGAATGGGCTTTCGTTGTTTGCTGATTTTTTACATTGTTCGTCGTCCTTTCGTCTTTTTGCGGGGTGAGTGGCCGAGTGGCTTAAACAGTCTTCGTCAGGTGACTGAAGTTAAGCTTGGTCGAGTGAGGTCAGAACTCTGGATGGGTGACCTCAGAGGTCTGACCTCACAACTCACCTCGTCGTCCTTCGGAAGGGACGTTAAACTAGGGGTCCCATGTCTGGATGCGGCATGCACAGTGGGCCTAAATTAGCTTTCAGTAGCTAGAAATCCTGACAAGCCCACTCAAAACAAATTGAAAAACAAACAAACACGGGTGCTCAATTCGTTCTCCCAAGGGGTGCGAATCTGTTCATATCTAATTTGAATGGTGTTGTTTGCATAGGCATCGCAGCGTGTTGTTTGGCAACATGTTTACGCTGAGGATACATAAACCCTTCGCCACATTGGAAATTCGAATCAAGGATGGGTGTTGATTGCAGGCTTTCAATGATCAAATCTTTGCGGCAAAGTTCATTTTTTAAAAATTCATTTTCCCTCCGCAACTTCTCTATTTCATTGATTCTAATAACATCAGAATTTTCATTGAAAGTCTGCACGACACGCTGCAACTCGGAGACAGTATGGCGAAGTGCTACGAATTCCTCATAGGGCGTGTATCCCTGTACAGAGTTTGCTTGACAACTAGGTTCAAGATCATTGGTGTTGCTGCTATGTGCATCATCATGGGTGTCTCTTTCTGTGACTGAAACAAGGTCCTTTTTATCTACAAGGACGAAAAACGACTCCTCACCTTTGTGTGGGCGATTTTCAATTAGGCCAATGTGTTCCATGGCGCGAATTGTTTCAGCAACAGTAGAGAAGTCATATTGATGCCCATTCTTTACCAATTGATTCCAGATGGATTCAGCATAGGGTCGTTCCCTATTTTCTCGAATTTGTATTGTTTCATCTATTATGAGTTGTTCCATTTTTTAAGAAAACTTGCTCGCATCAGAAAACACGTCTGAACACCTTGCCAGAAGACAGAAGACATCTAATTATTTGGCAACACAAGGGCACCTTCATTGCCAGGGGATCAAAAACCCCTTGTTTTGCAATTCAAAGAATCAAATGTGTTTTATCTGTACTGTTGTCATGTCTGTTCTCACCCCCAGGCTGCAATGGACCGCATTGGCACTAAATTTGAACAATTATAGCAGAAGTAACCTGACTGGCATATTAGCATCTTGAAACACTGCCTCTATGCAGAGGCGATGACCCCGCTTTGTTAAGGGTCCTTTCAAAACTCAGTACTTAAGGGTCCTAGGGGTCATAGGGGTCTCAGGGTCATAGGGTCTGGTTCTTCCTGTATACCAAAACCGCCTTGTCGGTACGCGACCTCGGCATTCTTCTTCAACAAAGAGTTCTGCATGAACATTTGTCGGGCACAATGGACGATTAAATCCCCTCCAAGGGTGAAAGAAAGTTTGCTGGAGTGGAGTTAATTTCATTGAAAGTAATTGAATAAGTAGAAATTTGAGAAAGGGCACATTTGAAAAGAAGACAATCGCGCTGTGGAGGCGCATGATTGGCACTCTCTGGAAATAAAACTTTGTTTTCAAATCCTCTTTCCCAGTTGTGCTTTTTTCAAACGAAATCCATTGGTAGATTTTATACACAAAAGGAGTTTTGCAAAACGCAATGGGAAAATCGTTCATAATTTGATGATGTCATAGTTCTAATGAATAAACCAGTAACTATAAAAACTTTAAACTCTGAAGTATTCTGGAGTTTAGCGCACACTTGGTGGCTATCGGGTCACAGTAAAAGGGGCTGTCGGATACAAGCAGATTTTGATTTATTTTTAACATTTACAATAGGCAGTAATCGCAGTTGTTCAGACAATCTTAGTCAAAATTCTTGGGACAAGTCACAAAATTGCACTACTTCAGTCTTTGATTCAGTGCCCCCTGCTCCCCCCGTTTCAAAGTCGGTTGAATCAAACGCCATTCGACCATCCCAACATTGAATCAGGGGGAAGGGGGATGAGAAGGTTCTAAACGCATGTTTTCACCTCGATATTTTAGGAAACATGATGAAAGCACAGAAATTTGGCAGTGTCCCAATTTATTTTGACCAGGATTGTAGATATCACTCGTTCAATTTTTTGATCACAGGCGAACAAGGTGTTATCATCGGCAAAGTTACATATTTCTGATTCTCCAATGAAGCAAATCAAGTCATTTACGTAAATGTTGAATAATAGAGAACCAAGTATGGAACTTTGCAGAACACCAGATGTGATATCGAGCCACGAGCTACAACTAGAGTCAATTCTCACTCGTTGTTTTCGGGAAGTAAGGTAGCTGTGGAGCATTCTTAGGTTACCCAAGCTAAAACCATAGGCCTCTAGTTTTGCTATAAGGAGATCATGAGGCAAGCAATCGTACGCTTTGGAGAAGTCCATAAGCACCATTCCAGCTATACCACGTTTGTCAAGACACTTGCGACATCGTTCAATCAACCTTATCAGGGCATCTTGTGTACTGTATTTCTCGCGAAAACCACACAACAATTCTGATAGATATTGGCTAATGTGAGGTAATATTTGTTTTCAAAGAAGTTTGCATTCAATTTGCATTTGCATTCAAAAAATAAGAAACCAATTAAGAAACTTTTAGTACTAAAGTGAATAAAATTTCATGTGAAATTAAGAAACTTTTAGTACTAAGGCCTGATCCAAGTTTGTTATAAAAAACGTGTATTTCACTGTTATCATTCTATCGTTCCATCATTCCATCGTTCCATTGTTCCATCATCCCATTGTTCCATAATTCCATTATTCCATCATTCCATTGCGCCTTTTAAAGATAGCCAACTCAGATGGTAATTATCTCAGGTCAAACTCACTGGAAAAAAGGTACACCCTTTCCCGCCAGAGTTAGATTGAAATAAGTGTCACCTCGATGAACCAATCACAGGACACCAAAATTTATAACTCAGGAATAAATCTCTACTCATCTAATCACTATACAACACCACAGGGAAGATACCAAGGGGAGCGAAAGACAATGACTACCCCATGGCCAAAACATAAAGACAAGCAACGATACATTACACACAACTACCGTGCACTACAAATGAGTAAAACGAAAAAAAAACTAATGGATAATACACCATACGTAAAGGGACTTTGTGGTTGGGACTTGACACATTGGTGAGGTTTCAAAAGATATCAATAAAACCGAACAGTTTCGTGGATGAAACGTGAAGTCAATTCGAGAATAGTTTTGTTCAAATCATTAGAAAGGTCTTGATCGCCATAAAGTAAAAGCT
The DNA here is from genome assembly GCA_964020215.1 of Aurelia sp. 3 sensu Dawson et al. (2005). Classification (NCBI taxonomy): domain Eukaryota; kingdom Metazoa; phylum Cnidaria; class Scyphozoa; order Semaeostomeae; family Ulmaridae; genus Aurelia; species Aurelia sp. 3 sensu Dawson et al. (2005). The sequence continues at coordinate 9,484,458 of OZ026590.1, forward strand.
GCGTCAAAGCGTCATTTGAAAGATTAGCGATTTGTACAAATGGTCGCAGTAATTCTACAATTCCAGCGAGAAGATCTCTTTGAAGATCAAAAGAAGGGCAGGCTGAATTTTCAATTGCTGGCTGAAAAATTCCTTTGCCTACAATCGCGAATAGCTTTTAATTGCAGTGTCAACCAATAGCAATTGAAAGCATTGTATTATAAATATGCCCTTTTTGACGGCGCAAACAATAACAAATCACAAATCAACAACAAAACGACAGAGCGGAAACGATGCGGGCCTGCGCACTAAAAGTTTCCAAAATCGAAAGATGGAAGACAACAACTCATGCCGTCGAAAGTCTGATCGAGGAAAACAGATTAAATGTTTTCGATCGTAAAATGCTTACATACGGCAATTTATGCACGGAAAATATTGATAACATGGTACACATCTTGTTCAGTTTTCTTTCGTCTTACTTTTAACAGCAAAAACATTCATGCAAACAAAATTTCTCATGCTAAAATGAGGGGATGAAATGGTTGGTCACGTCTCCGCAGCGACAATTTCCAAATTATTCATATCACAAAAGTCCCAAAGATAAGGCCGTTTAGCAGTTGATAAGGAATCTTATTCTTTCAACTTAAACTTTGGGGATGCCTCTACCATATATCAAGAGTTCCCGTAAATCCAAGGTTGTTCCTGCTCGCAACACCGAGACAAAATTGAAATTTCATTAATTCCGAAACTTTTCAACGCTCTCGAGATTCTGCAACGATGTTAATCCACAACAGGGACCAGAGTTTGTCGAAATTGCTTGAAATTACAAACCAACGATGAATTCTTGTTTGAACTAGTTGCAAAATTGGTTTATCCTTCAAATACAAGAGTTTTTGTCACAAACTGACCATCATTTGTGCTGAAGACTGGAGATATGCAGCAAATCCAGAATTCTTGCCTAAAATTACTTCTTTGATCTTTGTAGTGTCTGGAGATAATCCAAATCGTCACCAAAACTCGACTGACGTATACAGCACTTAAGAATGATGTAAAAGATGTAATCTGATTATCTAAAATCAAAAGCATGAAGCCTTCAGAAATGAATCGGCTTCTCCACATCTTCTACTTCCCAACGCAATCGAAAAGTTGCAAGAATTTCATAAGGATATTGGTCCTGTTATCTGAGGTGACATTTGCGTTCGAATTTCGAACAGCAGATGTTGATAACTTCCAATTTCACAAAGGTTTCATCATCATTTTCATAAAAGTTTTTGAAGGCAGCCAAGTAAAAAAATATTTTCAAAATTAATGAAATTTGTAGCAGTTGAAATAACAGATAGTTGTCATGATGAGACGGAAAAGGGTCTTACATTCTGCCCAAAAATTAAAAAAACTATTATAAACAAAATCAAAAAACTTTGTACCAATGATCATTCTAGTTTTTACGACCTTTCATATTTTTCCAGTGAATCTACTAGCTTTGGCATATTAGGCACGATTATGAACGAAATATTTTTAGCATGAAATTAATCGCCTCCTCGCATGCTAGGCTTTGGAACGAGCCCTTTGCAGAAACTTGCTTTTAATCTAGGATTGCTTTGATAGATGCCATGCGCAGCAAGTTTGTTTTTGTGTTGCTTTGTAAGGACAAATTTTAGGGCCAATGACATGACATGGATCACCGTGGACTTGCTACATCAGAGCTTCAAAATGAATTTGCAACCCATTCTGGACCTGATTTACTAATTTCAAAAGATACGTAGTTTGAATTATTTCTCAGCCATTGTCACATGCTCTTGCTATTTACCCCTACTGTCAAATATGCAACAACTATACCCATTATCCTGAAATATAATGGGTCTCACACAGGCTACAGTTCAGGCACAAAAAAATTAATGTATGATGATTTAAATTGAGAAAGCGAGATTCATAAAGCGTGAGCTTAGTATTATTAAAGTTACACATTTTTATGAGAAGCTAAAATCAGGCCATAGTACTAAAAGTTTCTTAATTTAACATGAATTTTTTTCCATTTTAGTACTCAAAGTTTCTTAATTGGTTTCGTATTTTTTGAATGCAGAATTATCAATGTAGTTGCTAAAACTGCTGCATATATGTTTCTTGACATTTATTCTATTATTTTGGAAACACAAATTTTAACGACATTCACGCTTTTAACTTTTAAAAGTTTTCTTAATCAGACATGGTACTACAAAGACATGGTAAAATCTTTTCTGTCTTATTTTAGTACTATTTTCTTGTAAACCAGTTTCTTATAAAAAGGCGTGTATTGGAAAAATTGACAAATATTGCTTATGATCATCGTTTTCTTACCAAGATACTTCAGCAGCAGTTGTAGTTTTAACCATTAAACTTGATTTATCTGTGTTCCCAGCCAATAGAATCGAGAGCCAAAGAACAGGGACAAAAATATGAGCACCTGAGGAGCAAGGATGGAGGTAGGAACAGAGGATAGAACTTTTGAAATGTTCTGAAACAATCAAAACCAATGTCCCTGCTTTAGGAGCTGGATGCAAAGATGCCACGGGCATGTTCCTGTCCTGCTTGTTTCAGGAAATGATTACCTCACAGGAACGAGGTGCCGTATGAATTGTTCCGGAGGTAGAGCCCCCCTATCTCTCTCTCTTCTTTTTCCCTCGGTTCTTTGGCCCTGAAGGCACCATACGATAGACAATTTCAATCAATTTCCTAACTTCCAGAATAAACTAGAAGGTCAATAGGCCTAAGAAGGAGTCCTGATTTTTTGGCCTCTATCAACGCATTTCATCGCCATTGGTGGCTTTGCAGCGGCTTTTTATTGCTAGCCAACCCTTTCAAAAAATGCTTTCCTGTTATTTGGTATCAACACGAAAGCAGTTGTTCCTCTTGTCACCTGCAGGACCTGGCTCAAGAGGATTCCGCTTGAAATATTGAGGATGTGATCATCTGCTGAAACATGTTCAATAGTTTAACATAAGGAAAACGTAAAACTTAAGCATGCGAGATTTCATTCAAAAACTGCAACTTGGTAGACTTACAAATACTTTTTGAGGAAGCTTGATTGGTCAGTACAGTGGTTTTGTTACTTTCTCTTCTTCTTCTTCTTCTTCGAGTGCCTTGCATGACTCACGCTTTGGCAGTCATGAATGACCATGGAACGGTTTCTGGCAGCATCATATATGTCATGTGTTGAGAAGGTAAGGGGTGTTTAGTGCGAGTCTAATAGTTTCTTTAATATTGTCCATGTACATTATTCTTTCCTTCCTCTGCTACTTTTCCCCGGCAAGCGACCTTGTAGTATGAGGCATTCATATTCTTCTTTTCGGATGCAGTGCCCTAGGAATTTGAGCGTTCTTTCATTTACTGTTGCTATCACCGTTCTTTTGGTATTTGGTCTCTTCAATACTGTGTCATTTGCAACTCGATCTCTGTTTGATATCTTTAAAATCCGTCTCAGGAACCATTCTGCTGCTTCCAGATTTTTATTGAGCTCTGGTGTTATAGTCCAAGTACTTTCTCTTAATGTTTCAAAATCATTTCCTAATTTCTGAGTAGGTAGTAATCGCAAATACATCAGATGAAAATGCTTTTCTTTTCTTGACATCTGTCTGTTATTTCAACTGCTACAAATTTCATTAATTTTGAAAATATTGTTTTGATTGGTTGCTTTCAAAAACTTTTATGAAAATGATGATGAAACCTTTGTGAAATTTGAAGTTGTCAACTTCTGCTGTTCGAAATTCAACACAAATGTCACCTCAGATAACAGGACCATTATCCTTATGAAATTCTTGCAACTTTTCGATTGCGTTGGGAAGTAGATGTGGAGAAGCCGCTTCATTTCTGAAGGCTTAATGCTTTTGATTTTAAATACTCAGATTACATCTTTTACACCATTCTTAAGTGCTGTATACGTTAGTCGAGTTTTGGTGACGATTTGGAGTATCTCCAGACACTACAAAGATCAAAGAAGTAATTTTAGGCAAGAATTCTGGATTTGCTGCATATCTCCATTCTTATGTATGTATGTATGTAAATTTTTGCCACAGTAAAACATTAAAAATGAAAAAAAAGTTTATTAAAATAAAAAAGTCTAATTACAGGCGTGTGATACTAAATAAAAAGAAGATTTAAAAACATTAATCTTAAATCTAAAAACACCCTTGGTTAAATAGGCAGGAATAGCGTTAAAAGGTCAGTGTGACCTTGTTTCCATAATGGTCCCTCCAAAGGTGTCAATAAAAGAAAAGTTTTCACAGAAGGAAACGAAAATTTGAAGATGTTAAAATGTAGCTAATTTGTATCTTTTAGGATTTGAATCATGCAATACAGTATCAGTAGTACACATATACGTCATCTTCCTCTATTTGTATATTTCTGAATAAATTTTCTTGATCTTGTGTTTAAACGTATTAATACTGTTGATGGATTTGAGACTATTCAATAATTTTGGCCCTTGGTAAGATAGACATTTTTGGCCTGTTTTACTCTTACGAAATGGGACGTTTAGCCTAAACTTAGACCTTCGCGTTATTCGATTTTGGTTGGCTGGATGGAATATTTCGTCAGCATAAGCTGGAGCAGTTTCATTGAAAAATTTCATTATATTTACACAGATATTTTGATCTTCTCTGTGCTTAGTGGGGAGCCAGTTTATAGCTTTGAATTCTGTAGCCCTAACGTGTGCAGTGTTTTATAGATTAAGATAAAATCGGATGCATTTGTTTTAGGTCGACTGGATTTTTTTGGACAGCCTCTTATTTAACATTGGGTACCATGAGGAGCATGCATAATCAAAATGAGGTTGAATAAGTGCATTTAAAAGCAACCTGCGAAGGGAGGAATCCAAAAAGTTTTGTTTTCTGTACAGAAATTTAAGGTTGCCATTTATTTTTCGAAGCATTTTGGTTGCCATCGACTCTCCAGAGAGATTATCATCCAAAAAAGATCCGAGATATGTGACCACTGAGTGCTGTTTGATTTCTATATCACCCCTCCTGATGTTCATCTTTTTTAGGTTTTTGCATTTTTTTCGTCCAAAAAGAATGGATTTGGTTTTATCCTCGCCAAAGTGAATACTTAGCTTGTTTTCAACAAACCAATCACAGAGAGAGTTGAAGTTTCTATTCAAGTTGTTTTCAATACGAAAATTTGAAGATGTTAAAATGTAGCTAACTTGTACCTTTAAGGATTTGAATCATGCAATACAGTATCAGTAGTACACACATACGTCATCTTCCTCTCTTTATACGACTGACTGACTTGTTTTCAATACGTTCGATATCTGTGTCTCTAAAGATTAGGCAAGAATCATCTGCGTACAGAAGCAGGTCACAGTCAACCGGTCGTGCCATGTCATACACGTAAAGGAGGAATATGAGTGGACCAACAATTGACCCCTGGGGGACTCCACAGGACAAATTATCAGGGTTTGAGTACTCCCTCCCAATGTTGACTGAGAACGATCAATCCTGAAGGTAAGATTTGAACCATAAAATGGCAGAGTCACTAAAACCAAGACATGCTATCTTATCCAAGAAAATTTTGTGGTCAATTGTGTCAAATGCTTTTTGTAAGTCAATCAAAATCATACCTGTAAACATACCAGTTTCAAATTCTTGGAGGATCTTCAGCAAAAATGATGGTCAGTTTGAGACAAAAACTCTTGTATTGGGAGGATAAACCATTTTTGCAACTAGTTGGAACAAGAATTCATTCATTGGCAAGTAATTTCAAGCAATTTCGACAAACCCTGGTCGCTGCTGTGAATTAACATCGTTGCAGAATTTCGAGAGCGTTAAGAAGTTTCGGAATTAATGAAATTTCAATTTTGTTTCGGTGTTGCGAGCAGGAACAACCTTGGATTTACGGGAACTCTTGATGTATGGTGGATGCATCCCCAAAGTTTAATTTGAAAGAATAAAATTCCTTATCAACTGCAAAACGGCCTTATCTTTGGGACTTTTGTGACATGAATAATTTCGAGATTGTCGTTGTTGAGATGTAACTAACCATTTCATCCCCTCATTTGAGCATGAGAAATTTTGTTTACATGAATGTTTTTGCTGTTAAAAGAAAGATGAAAGAAAACTAAACATGATGTGTACCATGTTTTCAGTATTTTACGTGCATAAATTGCCGCAAAGAAGCAATTTAGGATTGAAAACATTAATTTTTTTGGCTCGATCAGACTTTCGACGGCGTGAGTTGTTACCTTCCATCCTTCGATTTTCGAGCATTTAGTGCGCAGGCGTGCATCGTTTCCGCTCTGTCCAACAAAACTCAACTATATTTACCCATTTTGATGAAAGCTATAAGGTGGATCTTGAACAAGGAGACTACTTAATAATGAGAATGCAACTAGGATGAATATTGGCAGCAGCTGCATTATCGGGTAATATGCTGGAACATTCTAGAATAAAAAGAAGAAAATGACGAGACAAAACCATGTAAAAAGTACGAGTTAACTTTCATTACTTCCATGACAGTATGTATCGGAAACATCCAAATCCTTTGGAATCGAGACCCAATCATCCATTTTCATCATGAAACATCTGACAGGTTTGCAAAACACTGAGTGATAAAAACGGGCGTCAAAATGACGAAGATTACGGTAAAACTTTGATAAACTCAGTGACACGTTCCGACCCTCGATAATGCAAAATACCAGACGAGTTAACTCTTCCGATTCGTCAAGAACGCTTATTTTACATGAAGGACCTATGTTTTGTGTGACTTTGCATAAAGGCTCTAAAGATTTTCAAATAACCAACTGGCCATTTCTGGTTGGGGAAAGCGTCGAGGTAAGTGGAAAACTGAGGCCATGGGTCACAGGAAACGAAGCAATAGTTAAAAATGTAAACGCAGACATACCTGTGTCTTTATCGTGGTTTCTTCTGCCTTTCTTGGCTTTCCTTTGCGTCCCTGCCTCAGCTCAATTCATTGCTTCAAGTTCGTAATGGCCTAATTCTGTTTCTATGCAAAAGCGAGGCTGCCCTTGTTGGCGGTTTTGTGATTCAGCGGCGGGAAAATACGAGAAAAGTAGATGGGAATGAAATAAGGAGGCTGGGGACAATAGCATTCATTGTTCTGCGTCCTTTCAGAATTCGTCAGAGGCGCGTGCATTACGTCATGCTTAAATGGCGATAAAACACTTTAATGAGGAGTAGAAACTGCTAAAACCGGGGGTAATGTTTGTAGGGAATGGTAAAGATGGCGGACGACAGGTTTCTCACTCGGTTGGAAGTCCAAGGAATGTGTTCTCAAATCTTCTTAAGTAAAATTAAATTGATTTCATCAAGAATTTTGCCCCCTGAAACAGAAGATATGATGCAGGATGGTTTGCTTACCTGTGTTGCCAGAAAAGAAAAAGATTTAAATCAAAGGTGAAGGTACAACTAAAAGACACCACAGGACAACCAACAAATGCACCGGCCAAAACTCCTGTTATTTGTTCTGACATTTTGGTCAAAGCAGAACAGTTAGAGACGAATTGCTTGGTGATATGGCTCGAGGCAACACATCAGAAGTGTTGTAGAGGACGTAAGGACCATCACATAGTTGCTGTCTGCATTCTTTGTGCCCACATGAATCTGGAACTTGAAGTATGGAGGTGCAAAGATCACATGAGTGTCCTGGGAAGCATAAAACATTGAGTCCACACCAATACAAATCATTTGATCAGACCATGTTCAATTGACTATATGATTAGGAATACAGATGTACACCCAATTTTGTAATGGGATTATAACCACCACTGAAATGCAAACCATTGTTTTTCTTTCATGATATGACAAGGCCAGTGGGTGTCAGTGATTTTTGAGAAAGCTGGGTGGCTCATAGCAGACACTCATTTCATTTCAAACACTGCAGTGATCAATTTGTGTTTGTTGATCTATTTGAACAAAATACCTGTGGCAATATGCAAAGGGGAAGAAAGAAAGACATGTTTACATGATGCATTTGTTTGCCAAACACATCAGTAGTGAAGATTCAAACATTAGAAGAATATGGAGGTTGAAGTACCCTTTTTATCCACCAGAAAAATGTCCAGCAATGGAGTTTATTTCAAACAGACACTGGACAGAAAGACTTCATCGAAAATGCAAATGGCAAATGCTACCAAAACCAGTAAATTTAGAGGGGGAAACTAAATCTACCCTGACTGCAGTTTGTTGTGATAAATTTTTGCTGATTTAAGTTGAATTTTATGTATATGTGCACGTATTTTTTTCACAAGAAACTAAAAATTTTGGGCCAGTACTAACTTCCTTGAAAATATCAGACTTTGAGCACTTGGAGTTTCTTGACCAGTTGTTTGGCACTCTTTCCCAAATGAGAAGTGTTGCCCAATGTGAATTGGAATTATTGTGATTATTGACTATGCCTTCTTCATTTGAATCAATGACTAAATGCTCTGGCATATATAGGACAATCTATTTTAGCAATGAGTTTGTGCATTGCATCAAATTTTAAAGAAAGCTCTGTCATACTTTGAACATCTTGCTTGCTGAGTCAATCCATTTTTTACAAGAAGGGCATTTCTTTTGCTCATAGACGTAGGAACCGGATGGCATTGGGGGTACGTGCCCCCCCCCCCTAAAGATTTTGCGACAAATAAAGAAGTGCCCTTTTTATTTTTAGAAAATGCCCTATTTTTCTTAAGGAAAAAAGGGCACTTGAAGGTCATGCCTCCCAAGTTTGCTTCCTAAGTCCCTGCTTTTGCTCAATTTCAGAGAAAACATGGAGGCAGCAGATCCATTCTGAAATTTTTTTTAAGCTGTTGACACACTAAGAACCCATCTATGGATTCTTCAAAAGGGGTTTGCAAAGTTCAATTGCACAATTTTCAGTTCTGAGTCATTGTTAAATCTATTTTTCCCTGAATGCAAGCAAAGAAGAATCCAAGTTGATCTTTGGACAAGATATTTGTAAGAAATGTATTTGGAGAGATTTTCTTCCATGATAGTAGAAAGTCCCTATGATGATTCTTTAATGCCTGAAGCAGTAACAATGAACTCAATCAGAAATATTTTCTCTTCTGTGTGTATGGTTGCAATTAAATGCTCAAAAACACTTTTCTATACTGTTAATTTCAAACCAAAAAGCCAGTGAACTACCCTCAGAAAAAGATTTAGTATGTTTGGAGGATGCTTCAAGCTTGATACCGACTTGTTCTGAGTATGATTTGGGTATGTTTGAGAGCTTGATTTGAGTAAGAATTTTGCACTAGCTTGCAGCATGCATCTTTTGACTGGAAGGCAAACTCAATCAAGATTGATTGTAGTATGTTTTATAATGACTTCAGCATGTGATTTATCAAGCTTGATCAAGCTCTAATCATGTGTAAACTGGCTAATATTGTGTCAACACACTCATTTCAAGCTCCTTGAAGCCAAAATCATGCTCCTTTCAAGCTTGCGCAAGCTTTTTGCAAAGCTGAACTTTTTCTTATGGGTACCCTTTTGAACATTGTAGTACCATTGGCATCTTCAGACCCTGGATGGTCTGCAAGTATAAGGCATTGAATGAAATTTGCAACAGAGCTGCTAAAGATTTGAGCTCCAACTTCAACATTCATTTTTGTCTTTGGGATTCAATGTGCCCTTGCCCTTAAGTCACTTGGATATCTTTCCATGTGATGAGCCTATCAAAACTATTTACTCGCCAAAAAGTTTCCTCTCTGTGGCGGCCAGGTCGGAAACTCGGGCGGCTCGGGCGACTCGGGCAACTCGGGCGAATATTTTCATTGCAAAAACCATGTCTGACGTTCTGGACCAAAGAGCAAAAGCGAAAACTCGGGCGACTCGGGGGTAATCTTAGGTATCAAAGTATTGATTCTTCTTTGAGTTGATGGCAAATCGTAGTAGCTTTCTATTTGCGTTTATAAAAGTTTCTTCTGTTGGAGATTGTTTGGATTGACTTGCCTGATGGTTTTTTTGCCTTTTGCCCGAGTCGCCCGACTTTTCGTTTTTGCTCATAGGTTCAGAGCGAAAACTCGGGCGACTCGGGTGAACTTTAAAAAGTGTCCTATTTTGAGCAGCAAAGGATAGTTGTGTCTTCTGTGCCCGAGAAAGGTCGAAATAATACTATCAGACATGGTTTTTGGAATGAAAATATTCGCCCGAGTTGCCCGAGCCCCCAGGGGGGGGGGACTTGGTAGTTTGCGGTGACGTACCCGTTGCAAAATTTAGGGTCTCAAATTCTGCGATTTACTACCTCTTAGGGTCAAAAAAGTTTCAAACTTTACTACCGCTTAGGGTTGTGAAAATTGATATGATTCGTTCGCAGAGATGTAAGAAAGTTTGATGAACTGATTATCGTTAATAAGATTCTCTAACGACAGAGATCAACCAGTCCTCACGTATGCAAACCTATCAAAACAAATAGCAATTAATTTCTGATCAATGATTGATCATTGCATTGACCATACTGTCATATACTTACACTAGGAGAAGGTTCTTCCATCCCAATCCTACCTTTACTTCCACACCTGTACTATTTCAAAGTAAATAGAAGTTACTTTCTGGCTCATGTCTGCCATACAATAGCACTATTATTTCTGGAACAATCAACCTATTGTTATTGGTGCTTACGGAAAAAGTTACTACAGCTTAAGGCTACCAGTTACTACCACGTTAGGCCGAAAGTTACTACCGCTTAGGCTAAAAGCTACTTCCGCTCAGGGTTTAGGGTTTAGCAACATTTTGCAACGGATACGTCACCTTGAACTACCAAGTCCCCCTCCTGGGCCCGAGCCGCCCGAGTTTCCGACCTGGCCCTCTGTGGCAAACAATATGCCAATGCCCATTCATCCATTTTCACCATACTATGATTTTTCATGTGACGCATACTTAAAGTCAGGTCAAGGAAGTCAGGTTAAACTACTCACACCAATGATCAGTTTTGTTCCAACACTTTTCCCTGAAAGAGCCCAGGGGCTACTTGACTTTCAATTGAATTAGAGTGTGCACTGCAAGAAATAATTTTTTCAACTCACTTTAGGATTTTCCCCTTGAAATGATAGCTGACTTTAAAAATGATAATTGCGAAGTAGTGCACATCCCATCAGCAGAATAATACCCCCCCCCCCCTCCCTAAGGAAAGAGCTTCTGAGCTGGTCAAGTTCAGCGCACAGAACACTTAGTTTCTGTAAGTTTTCATTGCTTCATTGGCACAAACAAAAATTTTACGATCCACGCAGGAGTACATTGGAATCAGAAACACAAGAAGACAACTTCATGAAACAAACAAGATTTCTGCATGTCTAACAAGCTTCCTATAATTTTCCATCTTTACTACTATCAACCTCAGGAACAATAATCTTTTTAGCCTTTAAATGCCCTGGCCTTGTTTCTTTCACTTGTCAAATGATCCTCAATATATAAATTTCTTCTCACAGTGATGCGTCCCTTGTTAGCTCAAAGTAAACTGCTGCTACTTCCAACAAGTACAAGTTTCTACGTATACAGTAAATGATCTTTCCATATATTATGACACCAAATCAATGGAAACATCTCATTATTGCTGTATCTTCAGCAGCACCTGAAATTGAAAAATTGAAATGTAGAACTAAGCATGGATGAGAAAAGGCACTGTATCCAAGAACTGCACACCTTTATTAGGGCTTTGGTAGAGTTTGGGTTAGGATCAGTATAGGCACTAATGGATAACTATCTAGTAGAGATACCATCATACATATCCTTGATAAAAATAAGATGATGTGGGACTTTGTTTGCCTTGTTTTCACTAACATCCATGCATTTTGGGGGTGAACTGCAATGAAATTATTGATCTTGGGCAGGGAAGTAGGAGGCATCTCAAACTTGGGGGGAGGCAAAACACTTTAAGGGCACTTTTTTCCTTAAGATAACAGGGCATTCTCAAAACATAAAAAGGGGACTTCTTTGTTTATAGCAAAATCTTGGGGGGCATATGCCTCCAGCATCCCCCTTGTTCCTATGTCTATGATCATTGGGGTCAAGACTAAGCACACACACAATGAAAATGTGTTTGAAATCAAGTAACAGAAGTAGAGCTGGCCCCCGTTCTGTCTACTTTTAAATGTAGACTCAAATGTAAATAGCTTTTAATTTTTCATTTATTTAACACCATTAAATATTCTTTTTTATTTATTTTGGTAGTATTGTGTAAGTAGGTTTTGCCACGGCTCCCTGAAAAGCAGCCACTCTTGGCTGATGGAGCCACCGTGTTTAAAGAATTTAAAATGAAAATGAATTTGAAGAATTTAAAATGAAATGAGAGCTTGCTGGTATTAGGTAGGCCCCTCGAAGCCATCGAAGCCCCCACTGCAAAGAATGTAAAACCATCTGATTGACAGAATGCGCTTTATTTACTGCGAAATAGTATCAAATAGTAAAACATTACTTATCATATTTCAACAGAACTTGGCCAGTAAAATCCATAAAACAACTTCGAGAGACGATGCGGCGGCCGCCTCCAAACTTGTCTCCCTTCGCCTTGTCTCAATGAATTTAGGACAACGACATTTGGCTTGGCACCTTCGTTGCTTCAAAATCTTTGGCTTGACTGAGTTCAAGCAGCCCTCCTGACGAGTTTGCCATAGCTGTGACGTCGCAACCATGGCTTTATTCCAAATAAGGTCATTTCAGATGAACGCGCCTCTTGCGAAATCCAGACAAAGGAGCGAACGACATTTCATTCCCATCTAACTTTCTCGTATTTTCCCGCCACTGAATCACAAAACCGCAAACGAGGGCAGCCTCGCTTTTGCAGAGAAACAGAATTAGGCCATTACGAACTTGAAGCAATGAATTGAGCTGAGGCAGGGACGCAAAGGAAAGCCAAGAAAGGCAGAAGAAACCACGATAAAGACACAGGTATGTCTGCGTTTACTTTTTTAACTATTACTTCGTTTCCTGGGACCCATGCTGAGACATGATTTCTCGACAACTAGATAGTTTTGATTTATCGACGAGAATCTATCTTACATTTAGGGAATCATTTTATAGATCTGCAACATGACTCCATGATGTCGAAAAATGATCTGAATACGGCGCGTGCCGAAAATTTGTTCGGCGTTTGAGTTATAGTAAATTAAAATAAATGTACGGACTCCTTAGTAAAATAACATTTTTCTGAGATGTTAAATCAATTCTAGACACCAAGTCCATGTTAATCGGAGGAAAAATCAACTGAGCTTCGAGCTCTCAAGAGCAATTTTGTGCAAAAGCTGAAAGAATACACCCCTAAATGACTTGCTTTGCAAAAAACTTTCAACCATCGACATAACAGAAAGGTTATGCAATCTCATATCCCTGAATCATATCAGAGCGAACCAAATGGAACGTTTTAAATAAAGAGGCTGTTTGCGCAGTGGTTTGATTGATTGTCCGTCCAACGCGGAGAGGGGTTTCTTAATTACGAATGCAACAATCGGGTAGTTGGTCTTGCTGGGCAACCATGCACATCTAACCTTTCTATTGCAATGTTCCTTTTGAATTTAATTCCTTAGGTAATTGTAAGTGTCACTTTACGAAAATAAGTAGAACACTATCCAACCCTGAAACTGGAAAGAGACTCTATTGGTCCTAGATAGACGAAATTTTGAACAAGGCTAAGATACCAATAATCCCCCCTCTGTTCGAGAACGATCTATTCGTCCTGGATGTTACTGCAAAAGGTAGAAAGTTTTAATGATTACTTTATGGAACGGTGCACCACAATCGATCCTGGTAGTGAACTTCCTCTGATATTAGTGCCCAATGCTCCACTGATCACTGGCTTTTCCATTTCTGATGAGAAGATCTTGAATATCCTTCGATCATTGAATTCAAATAAGGCTCATGGCAGGGACGATATCTCAGTGCATATGATCAAGATATGTGATGCTGCACTTCTTCTACCCCTTAAATTAATATTTAAGTCGTGTATGCACCATGGTTTTGTTTCCTGAAGTCTGGAAACAAGCTAATGTAGTTCCCATCCACAAGAAGAACAGTAAGAACTTAAAACGAAACTATCGTCCAATTTCCTTCCTCAGATCTTTGGTAAAATTCTAGAGAAGCTAACGGTTTATTAAACCCAAATCAGTCAGGATTTCGCCCAGGAGTTTCAACTATTAAGCAGTTATTGTCAATCGTCCATTTCCTATTTATCCTATTTATAGCATTTGACTGCAATCCTACGCAAGATGTCCGCTCTGTTTATCTCGGTATTTCAAAGGCCCTAGACAGGGTCTGGCATCAAGGTCTCATATACAAATTATGTCGATGCGGAGTCTCAGGTCAACTACTGACACTAATTATCATTATTTATTATTATCAACTTCTTTATCGTTGGCAAGAAAATAACTAATAACTAAAATATTTAGCTAATCAATTCCAACGCAAAAAATATATATTACAAAGTGTGGATAAAAGATATAAAATTATTGAAAACTATTTACAATTCATCAAAGTATACCATAAAACAATTTTCTAAAAACATCATAAAAAGCCCAAGTTCGGAATGAAAGTGCGACACAGCTTGCATGGACAATTTTCTCCCTTCCAATTTTTTATATTTGCTGTAAACTGAGCAAGGGATCCTGAGTTTCGTAACATTTTCCATAATTGCGGACCTTTGAATCTGACGCTTTCTGTGCCATTACCCACCGATCTCACCCTATGTTGATAGCGATCTCACTAATGCAAGCTTTCTCGCGATCTCGCGATCGGCTGCTATTGATATGAACCATGATCTGAATCTCATCAAGCTGTGGGCACACAACTGGCACATGTCCTTTAATCCTGACCCAACTAAACAAGCATTCGAGGTGACCTCCAAAAAGAGAATTCAAACGAATCACCCTCCCACCTTTTTTAATGGTGCTCCAGTAATGTGGGTCCAAGAGCAAAAAATCCTTGGCTTTATACTGGATTCTAAGCTGTCCTTCGCCAGCCATATTCAATCAGTATTTCCAAATGTAGACAAGGAATAGGGATGTTGAGATTCCTTTCCAAATATTTGCCATGATATATGCTTAACGAAATGTTTAAGCTCTATATTCGACCGCACCTGGATTATGGTGACATAGTCTATCACATTCAACAAAATATCTGTGAATTTAATCAAGTTGTAAAGTGACCAATTTAATGGAAAAACTCGAATAGGTTCAATACCCCGTTGCATTAGCAGTAACTGACGCTTGGAAGGGAATATCTTGTCAGAAAATCTACGATGAACTTGGTTGGGAATCTCTCAACCTCCGACGATGGAGTAGACGCCTTGCTCTTTTCTATGAGATCATAAATAATTTGACTCCAAATTACACAAGGAGTCCTGTACCTCAGCTTTAGAAATCTGACTACAGTCTTCGCAGAAGAGCTGCAATAGGGCACATATGTGCGAGAACGGAGAGATTCAAATTAAGTTTCCATCCTAACTGTTTGTCGGAATGGGAAAGACTTGAACCAGAGATTAAACAATCCTGCTCAGTGAATGTTTCTAGAAACGACTGTTAGCACTCATACGCCCACCTTCACAGAAGGTCTACAATATTCACGACCCAAACGGTTTATCGATATTAACACAATTTAGTTTGGCCTCAGGAAGCTGAATCTTAAATCCTTTTTGCCCGACAAATGATGGTATTGAGGATACGAAACACTTTTTACTGCTCTGCCATGCTTATGATGAAGACAGAAGTGATCTTCTCGGCAGTGTAGGTATGATATTGCGACCCCATGGATTAACAAATGCTTCAAATGAAAATTTACTCCAAATCCTCCTGTATGGCCACGAATAGTTATCCTTCTATTTAAATACAAAAATCCTTGAGGCAACCTTAGAATACGTTTAGGTCTCTGAACAGTTTCAATGAGTTCGTAAGTTTGTTGTCTCCTCTCTCGTGTACTTTGTTCTTTCGTACATTTATTTTTTGTGATCTTTTGTGTCAAAATTATTTGTAATTGTTATTTTTGATTTGCTACTTGTAATATATTATTTGTAATATTCAACTGCTATACTAATTTGAATCTCTACGTTAAATTTTATGGTCACAGGGATGCTATGTATTTCCATGCTCCCCGTGGCATCGTCAAACCTTTGTTTGTTTAATGTAAAATTGTATTGGAATATAAAAAAAAGTGTCACTCATTGTGGGAACTCGCTGACTTCGTGTCCTTTTCTGCAATGAGTGGCACAGTAGTTGTATTCGTTGTATGTATTTATGTTTTATTTGATAAAAAGGGAACTTCAAAAGCAGCCCAATTTTTAACTATAGAGTCAAAATCTAGGTATGAATACAAGTATCCAAAAGCATGAGATGAGAACTTAATTGATGAGAAACGGAGTCATTTCAAACCTTGCTTAACTGAATTCCTCAAAGAATCCATAAGCTTGATTTAACGCTAGAGACAGTCAAATTATCAGAAAATTTCCTTCCAAATTCAATTTGGCTTCTTCTGAAATAAACAAGAAAGCAAGCGACCGCAAGGTGATAGTTTCGCAGCAAATGCTATCGAGCTGAGAAGCCTCTAGTTTCAGCTTTGGCACAAAATTGCACATCACAACCTTGTAACTCTGTGAATATTGAGGGAATTTGTATGCTTCTGGTGTCTCAAATTACTTTAACATCGTAGGGACATGGTCATCTTATCATGACGCCATTTTAACATAACATATCGCTATTCTCCGATGTTTCATCAAACTTCGAACAACTACGACACTCTGCAAAGATTGGTCTTTGGGCCTGAGGAAACTGCTAGTCAAACATTTACCTGCGAGGCAATATGAACTTTTTCTTGGGCCTTGAGATTGATTACAATAGATTGCTTTGAGTTTAAGGCGCTAATGTCCTTTTTCAAGGAAAAGTATTACCTCACGACATGAAACATGCTCAAAGTTTCTGGTAGGCCAAAACTGACCATTCCTTACGAAATATATTAAAGCTTTATCTATCTCCCGCTTACTTAGCTATCAAACGACCTCTGGTAATCAAAAACGAGGTTTGGAAACGAGCCAATATCATTCCTGTGCATAAAAAGAACAGCAGACAATGTAAAAAGAATTACCGCCCCATTTCGCTCCTGCCGATTTTTGGAAAAATTTTTGAAAAGCTCATTTTTGACTCTGTTTATCGTCATCTATGTGATAACAGCATTTTAACCCCTCACCAATCTGGTTTTCGTCCTGGTGACTCAACAGTCAACCAATTGTTATCTATAACACAGAAAATCTACACAGCCTTTGAAGCGATACCGACCAAAGAAACTCGAGCAGTTTTTCTTGATTTATCGAAGGCATTTGATAGAGTATGGCACGAGGGATTACTGTACAAGCTTGAATGCTGCGGTATCTCGGGTAATCTTCTTTCCCTCATTTCAAATTTCCTTACTAATCGGGAGCAACGAGTAGTGCTGAATGGAAAAAATTCCGAATGGCGAAGGATATCTGCGGGAGCACCCCAAGGCTCTGTTTTAGGTCCTCTATTCTTTCTTGTTTATATGAATGACCTTGTTGAAAATATTAACAGTGATGTTAAACTCTTTGCAGACGATACTTCTCTTTTTTCTGTTGTTGAAAATGTGACCAGAAGTGCCGATGAGTTGAACAGGGATTTAGAAAGAGTGCGATTGTGGGCATGGCAGTGGAAAATGCAATTTAATGCAGAAAAAACTGAAGAGGTTATTTTTTCTACCAAGAGGAAAAAGCCTAACCACCCAGCTCTAATGCTGGGGAGTGATGAAGTAGTGAGAAAAACCGAGCCCAAACATCTTGGAATGATCTTGGATGACAAACTGAACTTCCAAAGCCACGTTAAGGAGGCGATTCTTAAAGCAAGGAGGGGTATCGGTTTAGTTAAGTATCTTCCCAAGTATGTTTCAAGGCACGTGTTGGACCAAATGTACAAGCTGTATGTAAGACCCCATCTTGACTATGGTGATATTGTGTATCATAAATATGATCCAGAAATGAAGCTAGATACCACTAAGAGATTGGAGCGAACACAATATTCAGCAGCATTAGCTGTAACAGGAGCTTGGAGGGGGACAAGCAGGCAGAGGCTATTTGAGGAACTGGGATGGGAGAGTCTTTATCAGAGGAGGTGGTATAGGCAAATGTGTCACTTCTTCAGTCTTAAAAAAACACGAAGGCCAGCGTATCTCTTCGATGAAATTCCTGCTGAACGCAATGTTTCATACAACTTGCGACGTCAGCGTGAATACCAACCAACTGGAAGAACCGCGCGTTTTGCAAGTACCTATTTCCAAAACGTCCTTTTTGAATGGAATTTGCTGGATCAAAATATCAAAGACTCCAATACTCTTGCGGAATTTAAACGAAAATTACTTGCAGTTATCAGACCAGTTAAAAAATCTGTGTACAATGGTTAGGAGCCTAACGAAATTGCGGGTGAAATTCAGCCCACTCAATGAGCATAGGTTTCCACACAACTTTGACTGCCTAAGCCCTCTTTGTGTATGTGGTACGGGAAACGAAGATAGCGAGCATTTTCTCCTGCATTGCCCTCAGTTTGACTTGATGCGCACGGATCTCTTCAGTCAACTGGCGGATGTACCTGGGTTAGATATTACAAGAATGGATTCAAAAGATTTGTGTGAACTACTATTGTACGGAACTTCCGATTTGAATGTTGTCGCGAACAGAGTCATTATTGAAGCAACATTGAACGATCCAAGAGATTTTGCTAAAAACTCTTTTAAGTAATTTTATAGCAGCAACTCTCCTCTATTTCCCTTTTCTTCCTTTGGTTTAGTTTTATTTTCTAGTGTTTTTTTCTAGTGTTTTTTTTTCCATTATCATTTTATCATTTGTTATTATTTTTTTTGTTCTCGTTGTTTTTGATTGTTTGCTGATTTTCTTTTTGGACATTGTGAGCCTTAATTTGTAAGTCCCATCTACAGTGGGAACTAGGTGACCTCGTGTCTTTTCCCGCTGTGGATGGGACGAATAATGTATAAAGGGGTGTCGCCCTAATTGAGGGTATTCTACATTGGTCGAACATTCCTGCTGAACGAACAAATTTTCAGAACGAAACTTAACATGAACACCTTCGTAAACTCTTCAGTGTTGTTGATATGAAATATATTTGTCATTGGTGATGTTGTCTTTAAGAGCGAGCTACTCGAGAACATAGTGCTCGAGAGGGCCTAAATTTCCAACGTCGCCCTGATTGAGGGTATCCAAACTTTACATGGTTTCAGGTAAATTTCAGATAACTTGATGCGAAAATTAGCAGCATATCAACAATTAAAGAGTTTTTGTTGTTATGAAATTACGTTTTCCTCCTTCGGTGAACTGAACGATGCTTAAATCAATTTATGATAAAAAAAGATATTTCTACAGTCCAATGATAGAACAAACCTGTTTTTGCACCGTAACATGTCCTTTTACAGCAAATAGTATTCGCGTGTCATGCGTTGGCAGCGCAGATTTCGTTCAAGAACCGGAAACCGAAAGATACCACAGTACCCTCAATCAGGGCGACTTTAGGCCAATCAGACGGCGTGCAAAAAGAAGCCCGTCGTGGCGGAAGCGGATGTCATATCTCTGAAGTTGCATGAAGTACTTTCTCTGGAAAAGCGGAGCTTGGCGAGAGGCCATTTGTTTGTTGTGAAAGTTTTAACAACGTCAAGAAACCAAGCAAAAAGAAAATGGTGCATCGAAACATGAAAGGAAAAATGGCGGATACTTACAGTTACGTCTCAGGTGAGCTTCGTTGTGCACCCTTCCGTCTGTTTGTGGACGGAATTTTAAGAAACACAAACAAGAAAACATTTAGCAAATGGAGTCACCAAAATATTTTCGCCCGCTTTTTCGTTTCAAATAGACCCAAACTCCTGTTGTTCAGCAACAAACGCAAGACAGTTAAAATCGGGCAAAACGCGTTTACCCTCAATCAGGGCGATACCCCTCTGGTATGTTTAGATTAGGGTTTTGCTTGATAAAAAAAAACGAGGTTACAAAAGGTTTTCCATTCATTCAACCGAAAAAGATCCAAAGGTTAATGTTCATATGGTTTAATGTTCATATAGTTGCGTTGAAATTTGACCTGCAAAATTGTACGATGATTTCGAAAAACATGCCATTTAAGAACCAATAAGCTAACATCTATGGCATTGTCATTTAGATATATGAATAAAACCCCTATCTACTAAGCCATCTCTGAAAAATGTTCTAAATCAAATACTCCTCCTAGCAGCTCAATAGGGATTTCACGGTGTTACAATCAGGTCACTTCGACGCCTGAATTTTGTCTCTGATCAATGCTATGAATAGACTATTGCAAGAAGCTTTGAGATGGATCCTTTGGATCTTAAGGTACATAATAAAATGGCAAACACAAAGTTCATATAAATATTTCACATTCGATTCTTTTGATGTGCCCATAAACACAAAAAAATTTATTCTCGATTACGATAGATGCTGTTGAGCTGAGTTGAAATCCGAAAACGGAATTGAATTCCGATACGTGGTTCCGGAGTTATGCCCCACCAAAGTCGCGATTTTGGACAATTTTTTGTGGACACTTCAGGGCATTTTTGGCCAATTTGGGGTCTGGGTCGAGAGCGCACGTGACGTCCAGTCAGGAACACATTGGTGTGGCCTAAATAAGCCCGCTGCAAGTACAAGCTGACTTTTAGGCATCTTTTAGCGACATTTTCAATTTAAGTATGGCTTGAAGAAACATATTGTTGCAATGCTTGGTGGATTCCTGACTTTGGAGAACACTTAGCTTCACTCAAACTGTCAAAGAATCTCGATGGAAGTGGCGAAATGTCTTATTTCGTTCGGGTGTCCGAGCAAGATAAACGTGGCAAAAGTATCTTTCAAATGTCACTGTCGGAATACAAAGGTACTACTTTGATTTAAAGTTGGCTGTTCGAAATAGCTAAGGTCATGTGATCTGCTATATTCTTATTGTTTCTGCCATCCGGGTGCAAAAAAGGGTGGGATTGGAGACACAAAATGAGTTGTTTAAATGTCTTTATCTATGCACAGATGAATAACTCTTTTGCGGATACAACAACGTGCAGTTCCAATAAGACCTTGTATGAAAATTCTCGTACAGCATGGTAATGCTAATCTTAATTTCTTACCACTGACTCTACTGCCATGGCTATCGATACTGCCATGGCAATCTAAATGTGGTCTCTCACTGTACAATGAGAGACCACATTTTTGCACTGATTGTCAAAACGCAGCATTGAGAATTTTACATCATTCACGCTGAGTGATACAGTTAAACCAGCTTTATCTACACCAATTTACATTTCAACCAAAACTGCATTCAATTTGTTGAACTGACCAAATTAGAAGGCCTCATTTCATAACCTGGTTTAGTTCAAACTACCATAACATGCTATGCACGTGAATTGGGGTATTTGAGCAATTATGGATTTGTTTACTCTTTATGAAGACTGAAAAGCACTGCCATGCATGTAGCCACATGAAGTTTTGCACTTTCAATTGTAATTAGATTTTATTTGATTTTTTCTTTTAGTTCATTATTGTTGCTATCAACAATGGCACAAGAAACACAACTTTAACATGAAACGAAAGTCAATATATGAAAGTCAACAACATGTCATGTCATGCAGTTGCAATCCAAGAATGAAACTCTTAACATTGAAACCTTGATGCTTTTATGGCACAGGAATATGTGATGGACTTGGCTGCATATTTTCTTAAGATCTTTGGCACAAAGAAACTTTTTTCTCTGTACGAAGCCCTCCTAATGTGGCGCAATCTTTGGTGCAATCTTCAGGACAGAGAAATGTGCAGATTTTGACACGTAGCCTTGTTGATGTATTGTTTGTGTATTTAGCGTTTATTGACAGACACTGTTTGTCACAATTAATGAAACTGGACCATTAATGGCTCAACCCCCACATCCTCTAGGCAAACTGCTAGACTTCTCATCAGATTTTTCATTGTTAAGTGCATCACCACCACCACCTCTCTCTATGGGTCTATTATGTATATTGGGTTTGAGCCAAAACTTACATCAGTTTCTTCAGCCAGATCAATTAGTGCACTGGCTGAATATTAATTGTTACAATGTGTGGTCTGCAGGGTTGAAATGCTTAGGCAGGGTGAAATGGGGTGGTGTTGATTGCTGAAAAAATGGTAATGTTCAACTGACTTTCAGTCCCTCAAGGAGGGTAGTTTTAACTGCCACAGCTAGATGAAATCTGCACTGAAGATTATGTAATATGTCCACATTTTGCTCTACCCATTCTACCCAAGTAGACTCTATTCTTTAAAACTTTATATGAATGTCACATTTGTCAGTTTTTGTAACTAAAATTGACATTTTTAGTGGATTTTAGCAGGCCCCCCCCACCTGGTGGCTCAATTCTATAAAATGTGATGAAAATTGTCTGTCAAGGTCCCCTTAATAACTACTGCAAAAAAATAAATGATTTTTTTCTGGAAAGGAGAATGTCTCAAAAATACTGTAACTACTTCAAAACAACAGCCATATTACATGTCAAAGTTGTGTTACTATGCATACCATTTCAATGTTTGTTACAAACCCCTGTACTGCAGTGGCAGACACCATGTGGCAAGTAGTGCAGTCATATCCTAAACAATGGCCAAATGTTTGAAATTCTTGTATTGAAAAATGGGTCCACATATTTTTTGCTGACGAAGTAGTTTCTACCATCTGGAAGGTATGGCAGCCAGGGGAAAATGTACTTGGGTATATTCAGGATTTGGGTGCAGAGCATCAGCCTCAAACTAGGGTACAGAGCATCAGGCCTAAATAATTTCTGGCATAGAAAAAATAACGAAAAATTTTCTGATCCAACATACCAGAGTCATGAAGCAAGCTTAAATCTAAGGAAAAGTGCCATAAACAACCGACTAGATTTCTCATAATCTATTATGATGTTTAAGTATTTTGATTCGACTATTAAAGCTACTGGATTCTAGCTATTGTCTTTAAACTGTGTTTATCCCAATTGTCCTACTTTTCCCCAAACTTGAGGCCCAAAAAAGTAATGCAGCATTTTAGGAACCAAAAAAGTAACTGTACATATGACTGACACAAAAAATAAGCTTGCCCAAATTTTAAAACCAAAAAAGTAGCCTGAGCACCCTTATCCTAGACATAACCGAGTATCATCAAGGTATGGTATTGCTGCACTATAATTGCTGATGAAGATTTCTGAATATGATTACCTAAATTTTCCATAGAAATTAATTTAACACAGGTCAAACTTCCCAAATTTAGCTTTACAAACCAATCAACCAGGTGTTTGCCACTATTTTGGAAGAAGATTACTGAAACAGAAAGGCAAAAATTCTCCTAGCTGTTCAATTCACAGAAATATGATATGACTATCTTCATTGACATACACTGCTTTATGCCCTTGATTTTTCATCC
Source organism: Aurelia sp. 3 sensu Dawson et al. (2005) (assembly GCA_964020215.1). Lineage (NCBI taxonomy): Eukaryota > Metazoa > Cnidaria > Scyphozoa > Semaeostomeae > Ulmaridae > Aurelia > Aurelia sp. 3 sensu Dawson et al. (2005). The sequence continues at coordinate 9,507,817 of OZ026590.1, forward strand.
AATATCCTAATTCACTTGAATGCAAAGAATGTGAAAATCAAATGACTTTGTCTCTCTTTTCATTTGTACATTCCTACTACACAGTGTGCAGCATGTACACATTGACCACCCTGGAACCTAAAAAAGAAACAAAATTCATTTTCTAAATCGATAATAGCCTACATCTCCAAGATCTACCGGCTCATCAAATAATAGCCTCCAACTTCCAGCTATAGAAACAATCAGGTAGTTTTGCTCAACTCGATCATATTACATACTCGTCATCTTGTTCTAAAGATGTAATGTTTAAACGTTGTCATGCTGACTTTTCTTTGCATAATTGTTATGCTATTCTGCGATTTCAGTATGCGATATTCCACAAAGGCTGCAGCGGTACATGAATGCAATTTATTTGGCGTTTTCCAAGTGCCTTGGCCTAATGATTCTTTTCTAAAATGGTCTGTGTTCTTCTCTGAACCTTACTTCGCTCAAAAATACCAATGCCTTTGAATACCGTTGGAAGTAAGCTTCTCAAACGAAGTAGCAATATTTTGAGAGACTTCTTACCTCAACTTAAGTACACTGCCAATAGACATATCATTGTGCTTGCAAAAAGATCCTGCAACAACAATCGATCACAAATAAAGGCGAACCACAGATTTAGGCCCGTTGTGAAACTTTCTCGAAGTTCTGCTTGCTGTGGAAGTTTCCCTTCCTTTCTTATGAGTCTATGCCAGCTCTGTAAACGTCCATGTGTTTTGCAAACAATTTGCCATTGACAAGGACAACAAGCACCATCGTTGTTAGGTTCTCTCTTTCTCGATAAAAAACAGTCAAGAAAATTCAAGTGCCGATCGTATCGTGGATTCACAAAGGGAGAACTGTCTTCCTCACTAGTGAAGGATGTTGAAAGCCTTTGTACGTGTTCCTGGGTTGACGTCACTAGTACCCAGTCCTTAGGTGCCCTGAAGTGTCCACAGTTCAAGCCACACAAAACGCGTAGTAAAAATGGTTTAGAAAGGGATTTGGAAAAAATGCTTTGTGCAGGGCACCATAACTTGATGAGTTCTATCGGAAAATGAAATAAAAAATTGTGGGTTTATGGGCACTTTAAGGACGGCTGCCCTTCAACAAGTTGATTTTCAAGGGGCCCTCCGATAAAAATATTAATTACAATATAATATAGAAAGAAAAAAACTACTAATTAAGTCAAACTATAAAACCCTATTTACAATAATAAAAACTTATGCACAATAGTATTCAAAATTTACAATCAAAAAATGGAAGGAAAAAAGTTTCCATTTCTAAACAGCTTTCTTTTTTTTTTATCAATCTAAAATTTTAAAAACAACAATTCAATACAACTACTGTGACATTTGCAGCGATGAAAGACACAAGGTCACCGGGTCCTCACTACATATGCCACTTACAATTTTCTACAAAATATCAACGGTAGCTTAAGGTGGTTGCAGGAGAAAAAAAACTTTCGGAATTTAAAGATTATCGAATAAGTTAGAGCTTTTCTCCTGCAACCACCTTATTAATAGTGGAAAAGGAAACAACCAAAAAAAAAACAACAACAAAGAACACAAATGTCACGAGTAAGAATGAATGGCCTAAAGCGATTTGCAACTAAGAAACCGAACTATGGATAAATCTAAACGAACGACATGTTTTTCAACACGTTAACCAACACCAACTTAAAACGATCAACCACCTAATCACACGTTACGTTCGAAGTCACACCTTCTATCAAATCAACAACATGCGTCCAGTCCTCTTGGGGCCATTACTCAATAGTCAGTGATAGCGTTCACTACAAAAGCCATAACATAATAGGCTTACAACAAATAACAATGCAAGAAGACAATGCGATATACCAAACAAAAGACAGGAACAAACAACACAATACTAGACTGAACATAAATGTGTGACACCTCCGTTCTTCAAGAGAAATCTTTGATTTCTTTCAATATCAAACATTATGTTCAGCATGTCACTCTTTCTGAATGTTCTTTCAGTCTCTCTTCTCTTCTTATCTCTATATCACTCTGCTCAAAAAATCTGCACCAACGTTCTCTGATCCTTTGATTAATTCAATTTCGAATTTGTAGTTCTGAATGAACATTGCCCATCTCATTATTCTGTCATTTGCAAATTTAGTCTTGTTCAAGTAGATTAATGGCTGATGGTCTGTCTGTATTATGAACTCTGTTCCATAAAGATAAAGCTGAAATTTCTTTATTGCCCACACTATTGCAAAGCATTCTTTCTCGATTGTCAAATAAGCTTTTTCTCTCTCTAACAACTTCTTGCTTGCAAAACTAATAGGAAATAGTTGGCCATCATGCTCTTGCAGTAACACTGCACCAATCCCTGTGTTTGATGCATCTGTTCTCAATACAAATGGCTTTGAAATCTCTGGTAAACGAAGAACTGGTTTAGTCACAGTCATCCTCTTTAACGTTGCGTAGGCTTTCTCATGTGCATCACTCCACTCTACTTCATTTGGCAAACCTTTCTTGGTTAAATCAGACAATGGTGATGCAATTGCTGCATAGTTAGGAATAAAGTTCCTGTAATATCCAGTGAGTCCAAGGAAGGACTTTACCTCTTTCTTTGTTCTTGGCCTTGGTGCATCTCTAACTTTCTTGACGTTCTCATCATGTAAACCTAGTTCACCCCTCTCAATTTTGTGTCGAATAAAATCAACTTTCTCTTCACCAAGGACACATTTCGAAGGTCTTGCAGTAATACCCCATTTGAACATGCGACTAAACAACTCTGTCAAAGCTTGTAAATGCTCCTCCCATGTTCTGGTATGAATCAAGATGTCATCTATGTAACTATCTACATTCTCTAAACCTGCAAGTAATTTCCTCATTGCTCTCACTAGTGTTGCAGCTGAATTCACCATCCCAAAAGGCATTTTTAGGAACTCATATGTACCATCCGGTGTTACAAAGGCAGTTTTGTGAATATCATTCTCTGCTACCGGAATCTGCCAATATCCTTTACTCAGATCGATCTTTGAGAAATACTTATCTTCGCTAAATCTTCTGAAAAGATCCTCTGATGTTACCATAGGCTCTGGATCAAACACTGTTAACTTGTTGAGTTTTCGATAGTCAACACAGACTCGATCTGAACTGTCTTTCTTCTTAACGATAACAACAGGTGATGCATATGGTGAATTTGAGACTCTAATGATACCAAGGTCCTGCATCTCTTGAATAACAGTTCTAAGTGATTCCCTAACTCCGTATGGCACTGAGTACGGCTTTGATCTAACTGGTACATCACTTGTCAAATTGATGGTGTGCTCTATCAAACTGGTAGATCCTGGTTTGTCAGTGAATAATGGCTTGAATTTCTGAATCAATGACTCTAAATCATCTGACTGTGTTGTTTCAAGCTTTGGTGACACCTTGACATCTTTGTAACTCTCTTTTGAACTTAAACTACCTATTTCTAGCAAATTCTCCTCATTGAACATTTCCTCTTCTGAATCTTTTCTTACATCTCCTGCAGCTACTTTCAGTAATTCACTACTCTTTGCATCCTTTACATCATCTTTCTCCTCTTTCTTAAGATACTTTCTTAACAAATTAGCATGGTACACCTTTGATTTAGCACCTATCTTGATCGCATAATCATTCTTGTTTACTACTTTCTCCACATTATACGGGCCTTTCCACTGCATAAGAAGCTTGTTGTTGTTAGTTGGTAGCAGAACTAACACTTGATCACCAGGTTGAAAGCTTCTATCTTTGGTTTTCTTGTCAAAGTACTTCTTGTAACGTACTTGTGAATTCTCTAATGATTCTTTTGCAATCTTTAGGGTTTGATCTAACCTCTCTCTCAACTCTACAACATACTGATAACTGGTCTTGACTTCTTCTTCTTGTACTTCTTTGGTCCACAATTCTTTCAGTATCTGTATTGGTCCCCTTACTGTTCTCCCATACAACAACTCAAATGGTGAAAATCCAGTAGATTCTTGGGGTACTTCTCTGTATGCAAATAATACTGCATTGATATATCTAGGCCATTGTTTTGGCTGTTCACTGCATAACCTCCTCAGCATTGCTTTTAATATTCCATTAAACTTCTCGACTAAACCATTACACATCGGATGATATGGCGTTGATGTTAGCTGTCTGATGCTAAGTAATCTGGAAACTTCCTCCATGCATTCTGATATGAACTGTGTACCATTATCACTTAAAACTTCTTCTGGAAAACCTAACCTGCTGTACATGTCAAGCAAAGCTTCTGCAACAGTTTCTGTATCAATGTTCTTTAATGGTACAGCATCAGGGTATCTCGTAGCATAATCAACCATAGACAAAATATAGCGATAACCTTTCTCTGAAGAAGGGTAAATTGGCCCAATTAAATCAACTGCAACTCTCTTAAATGGCGTCTCTATCAAGGGCATCTTTTGTAATGGCACTTTTGCTGTCTTCCCTTTGCTCTCAGTTTTCTGACATATGTCACATGTCCTGCAGAATCGTGCAACATCATCGTTAAGGCCTGGCCAATAAAAGTTACTTAAAATTCTGTCACTTGTCTTTCTTATTCCCATATGACCCCCCATTAACGAACTATGCGCCAGCTCGATGACTTGATTTCTCAGATTTTCTGGCACAACTACTTGTCGTATTTCGTTGCCTCCATTTACCCTGGGGTGGCTGAAAACACGATACAAAATTCCTCCTTTCTCTTCAAAGTGCACTGACTGATCTCCTTTTATCTTTGGCTCTGTAAATTTTCTAAGTTTCTCCAATGAATTGTCATCATGTTGATATTTGATGAGCTGTTCTCTTGTAACCATTGCACATTTTGTCGCATCAGGTACCTTAAGTGGAGGTATACCTTGCCCTTTCTTTGCTTGAGCTCTTGTAACAGCACATGCTATCTCCCAGGATGCGTCAGGATCTTCCGGTCCTCTAGCATTTGGTATATTCCCAATAATCACATCATACATGGCATCCGGTAAACATTGAGCCTCAGCTTCTCCAGTAAAATATGGAGTGTCTATGAAAACTCTTGCAATAGGTACTTTTCTAATTGTTCTGTCAATCAAAAGCATGTAACCAAATCTGCCTGTTAGCTCCTCTTCTGTGACCAAATCTCTCTTAATAACAACGCCACTGCAGCCTGTATCACGTAATACACTTACTGATTTGTTCCCTACTCTCCCTGTTACCACTGGCATGCTATCTTCACTCCCCTCTGTTGGCTTGATACACGCAGATTTGATAATAGGAATTCTCTTACCACACCCTATGGTAAGCTCATCTCCTACTATACAAGATTCAATATCCGCCTGTGTTGCTGCTGCCTCTGATTCAGTATTCTCTTTATCAACTAATTCTTGTTTGATTGACAATGATGCTGCAGCCTTTGTGGGTGGTTTCTTTCTACCCTGCCCTGGAGACGGACAGTCCTTTGCTTCATGATTTAGGCCACCACAATTATAACATTTCCTGTCTGCTTTCTTCATAGAATCACACTCAAAAGCTTTGTGACCCTTTTGATGGCAAATAAAACACTTGAATTCCCCATAATCCTTTGCTTTACTGTTAGCTTGACTTTGGCTGCTAGAAGATTCCGAGTTATGTACCACTCTATTCTTTTTGCGAGCAAGTTGCTTCCCATGTGCACTAAGATATTGCTGTGCGTGCTTTGTCATTTCATCGTGGTCTTGCGGGGCCACTTCTTTCAAATAAATTGCTAGATCTTGCGGGCATCTGCTTATAAACTGCTCTTTATTTATTAACTCTTTCAGTCCCTGGTAAGACTTCTCAGTTCCCGATAGCTCAACCCAACGGTCTAAGTACCCATCGATCCTCGCATAAAATTGATCAGGAGTCTCCCCCTCTTCTGGGTCTGATTCTCTGTATCTTTTCTTGAACCCCTCTTCTGTCAATTGATATCGAATCAATAATGCCTCTTTAACCTTCTCATAATCCAACGCAGTATCATCTGGCAACCTTGAATAAACATCGAGAGCTTTCCCTGTTAACAGGGCGCTTAGAGCTGTCGCCCACTCATGTCTCTCCCATCCATTACTCATCGCAAACCGCTCAAATCTCTTCAAATAACTATCCAAATCATCTTTCTTATCAACAAAAGTAGGTAATTTAGGCCCCTTAGCCCTTTGTCTACCCTCTATGCCTTGGAAATTCATTGACATATCTACTCCCTCATTTTTCAGCTCCAAAACAGCCTGAATTTTTAACCGCTCTTTCTCTAATATCTCCTTTTTCTCCTTCTCTATAGCAACCTTAAACTCCAATTTCGCCAACTCTACTCTGCGACTCTCTGCGCGTTCATCTCTCTCGATAATTTGCTGCGCTTCGATAAACTGATGTAACTCCTTCCCTTCGAGCCCGAGCTCGCGACCACACTGTATCAATCTATCCATGATTACTGGCTTCACTTTGCTGTTATTTCGCTTTATTCAAAACCTTCAGCATAACAAACGAAGTTCCCTTTGATGTCCGCCACCGTGCTATGAAATTCTATTGATTCCCAATAACCAATCTTCCAAAAAGCGATTTCAAAACATCAAACTTTCAGCTCCCAACAGCTTGAAAATACAGGAAACCTCATCTTTTCGCTGACTGTCGTTTTGTTGCCATTCCCGGCTGAGCCCCCAATTGTCACGAGTAAGAATGAATGGCCTAAAGCGATTTGCAACTAAGAAACCGAACTATGGATAAATCTAAACGAACGACATGTTTTTCAACACGTTAACCAACACCAACTTAAAACGATCAACCACCTAATCACACGTTACGTTCGAAGTCACACCTTCTATCAAATCAACAACATGCGTCCAGTCCTCTTGGGGCCATTACTCAATAGTCAGTGATAGCGTTCACTACAAAAGCCATAACATAATAGGCTTACAACAAATAACAATGCAAGAAGACAATGCGATATACCAAACAAAAGACAGGAACAAACAACACAATACTAGACTGAACATTAATGTGTGACAACAAACAAACAAAACAAAAACAAGAACAAAAGCTAAATCGAAACTGAAGTACCCCCAAAACCCGCACAAACAGCCCACCCCCCACCAAAACCACAAGCACGAGAGCACCGGCAGGGAGAATGGAATCTATGGTACAGAGATCAACTCCAAGGAGAAAAGAAAAAGAAACTAAAAAACTTCCAACTAATCCTAGACTCCCCCAGCCAACGCCCCCGCAGCAGCAGTCCGATGAGCAGAGACTGCCCATGCAAATATCGGGAGCACCCCAGTCAAGAAAAAGGATTAGGCTGCTGTTTTTCCAGTAAGTTTGATTGAAACGTCCAGAAGTCTTAATAAAAGAAATAGTTGCTTCTAGAATGATTCTGTTTGCAAAGGTACTTTCATTTGGGTTCCCATATAACAACAAATGACAAAGATCCTTTGCGTTGATGCTAGCAACATCACATCCGACATCCGAGACTTGACCAAGGAGATATTGGCGCTGAGCTGTAAACTGGGGCAGTGCAGGAGGTAATGCTCATTATCTTCCTTTCCTGTACCACAAATACAAATTGGACTCAAGCAGTCAAAATTATGCCTAAATCTATGTTCGTTCAGAGGACTGAAATTAACTCGAAGCCTTGTTAGTAGTTTGATTCCCAAAATATCATAGATATTGTAAACAGGGTTTTTCTCAGGTCTAATGATCCGAAGCAATTTGCTCTTGAAAACGGCGAGAGAAGGAGAATCTTGTACTGCTTTCTCTGACAGATTCCACTCACATATTGTGTTATGAAAGTAAGAGCTAGAAAAGCGCATAGTCCTACCTACATTTTGCTCATAACAACGCGGGTTTCTTAAATTATAATCAACTGAGCGATGTTCAGGTATCTCATTGAAAAGGTAATCTGGGCTTTTGGAAGTGGTTATTGAAAAGAAATGACATAATCTTCGACACCACCTTCGGTTATAAAGTGTTTCCCATCCGAGCTCTTCAAACAGCTTTCTTGAAACTATACAGAGAATTTGTTTGCTTTTTTTCGGCTGACAGGCTATTCCACAGCTTAGCACCTATATAAGAGAAACATTTCTGGCCATTTGTTGACTTTTTCATCGGTAACCTCAAGTCGATACCCGCATTACGCAGCCTATAAGATGAGCAGAGCGAGTTTCGGCTGAAGAGGTCACAGAGGTATTGTGGAGACAGCTCATTCAGGGATTTGAAGACCATTGTCTTAGCTTCACCAGTTATCAGTTCATCAACGGTCTTTCATCCCAGCGCTTCAATAAGAGGTCTGCTTCGGGCATCGAAGCTGCTATTTGTTATCATTCTAGCAGCACACTTTTGAAGTTTTTGTAACTGACTGATTTCCGTTGAACCAGCGCAGCCCCGTGCAGCCCCAGACAGAACAGCAGTGTCGAAAGTGGGGCTCCACAATACCTATATCAATATTTTTCATATTTAATATCTAATTCTTTCTACAATATAATACTACAATATAATATAGAAATAAAAAAGCTATTAATCAAATCAAACTATAAAGCCCTATTTACAATGTTTAAAAATTATGTACAATAGTATTCAAAATTTACAATCAAAAATGAAAGGAAAAAACTTTCCATTTCTAAATAGCTTTCTTGAATCTATACAGAGGGGTTGTTTGCTTTATTCGGCTGACAGGCTATTCCATAGTTTGAATGGCAGCCCAGCGAGCGGACGTGTGTTTTCGAAAGGCTGTCTTAATCTGATCATAAATTAATCGTAGTAATGATAAATTAGTTTTTAAGAAAATAAAAAATGCTCAGTTTAGTTTGATATCACGTTTGAGTAAATTAAATCTACGATGCCTGAAGATAACAGTTCAATTGGTTTGGAAATGGTGAAGGGCCTATTGCAAGTGCAGGAAAGTGCTTTCCTTGCCATGGTCGAGATGATGTTCAATGGCCTCAAGGAAGATATCAAAGAGATTCGCAGAGATGTTGCTGACTTGAGATCAAGCTTGGAATTTAGTCAAGCAAATATTTCGACAATTGAGTCAAAGCTAGATGCTGCAAATGATAAATTAGTTTTTCAAGGTAATGCAGTCGAGGCGCACGTGGGGAATGTTGGTGGCCTACAAGACAAGGTTGAGTATCTCGAGAATCAGTCTCGCAGAAACAATGTTAGAATAATTGGTGTTGAAGAGGGAGATGATGAAACCTGGGAAAAATCGGAAGAAGTGGTCAAAGAACTTGTTAAGAAGAAGTTGGAGCTGTCAGACGATTTGCAAATCGAGAGGGCACACCGTGTGGGGCGAAAAAGAAACCATGAAGAGACACGACCAGATGGGTCAACCTACGGTCCACGTCCCATCGTTGCCAAATTCCTCTCCTGGAAACAGCGTGAGAAGGTTTTATCATCTGCTAGGCAAAAGCGTCCCGAAGGTGTTTCATTTTTCCCTGATTTATCCCAAAGAACACTTCAAAGACGCGCAGACCAAATCCCAGCATTGATCCAAGCACGAAAAGAAGGTAAAGAAGCCTATTTTATTCTAGATAAACTGATAATCAAGAACAGACCAATTCAAAGACGTAGATATGGTAGGCCTAATGCAAGCTACACAGAGACAGAAGAGAATGAAGAAACAGAAATTAGTTTTGGTTAACTGTACTGAGTGTATGAGCACTCCAACAAGTGTTGTGTTTTGTTGCTTTCAGTGATCAGTTCTTTTCATCCTCAGAAATCTAAATGAAACCTACTAATCAATACCCATCATGTGGCATTTGTCACAAAAATGTTTCAGATCGTCAAAAATCAGTTTATTGCAACAATTGCAATCTTTGGGTCCACATTAAATGCAATAATATTTCCATCTCTGAATATCATGAGCTTGAAAAAGAAAGTGAAGATATTCCATGGTTCTGCTTAAAGTGCACAACAGTCATGTTTCCGTTTGGTCTACTGGATAACAACGAATTATAAAATCTATATGACTGTAATTTTCCATCTTGGGTTGACACGATACCATCCTTTGAAATTACCTCTGATCTTGTGAACTTGCCTAATCTGGATGATTACGATATTGATGAGCATATACCTTCTAATGTCAATTCTAGTTATCATACTCTCCAGGACTTATCTAGCCTTGATATTTCAGAAAATGATTTTTCCTTATTTCATATGAATACTAGGAGTCTTTCACTTCATTTTGATGAGCTTATTTCAACTCTTGCTACTCTGAAAATTAACTTTGATGTTATTGGTGTTTCAGAAACTTGGAATTCCTTTGAAAATCCTATAAGAACAAATGTTGAAATTACAGGTTATAGTCATTTTCCATGCCAGTCTTACAGTCAAAATGGTGGTGTTGCCCTTTATGTCAAATCAGGTCTTTCTCCAACTCTCAGGCCAGATCTAAGCAAAGATAGTGCTGACTTTGAAACAGTTTGGGTTGAAGTTGAAAATAAAAAAGGTAAAAATTATCTCTTTTGTTGTGCATATCGGCATCCAAACACAAATCTTGATAGTTTCAGCGACTACTTGCAAGAAATTCTGTCAAGTCCAACTGTGTCTAATAAACAAACTTTTATTCTTGGTGATTTCAATGTCAATCTTCTGAATTACAACTCTCATACCCCAACTACTAATTATGTTAATTTCCTCTTTTCTAAACAATTTCTTCCCTATATCATTCACCCATCTAGGGTATCCGAAAATTCCTCAACGCTAATTGATAATATTTTTGCTAACATCTCAGATAGTGAAACAGTAAGTGGTAATATTTTGACACAAATAACAGACCATTTCCCACAATTTCTTATTCTAAAGCATGCAGGCATATCCTATAAAAATTTACAATATTACCAACATGATTTTTCCAGGTTTAATGCAGATGATCTCCTGAACGACTTTAATAATCTTGACCTTGCTTTTCTAAATGATAACTCTTTGGATGTAGATGCTAAATTCAACAGGTTCTTATCCATCCTTGATGAACTAGTCAAAACTCATGCACCCTTGAGAAAGCTTTCCAAGAGAGACATTAAATTCAGAAACAAACCTTGGATTAGTGGCAAAATACAAAAAATGATGCACCTCAGAGATAGGTTACTTAGAAATCTTGCTAAGAATAATGACCAGTCACTTAAAGATCTTTACAAAAAATTTAGGAATCGAGTCTCAGAATCCCTGAGAGAAAGTAAAGCCAGCTATTTCCACAACTTTTTCCAAAAAAATAGCAATAACATGAAGCAGTTATGGTCAGGAATTAAATCAGTCATAAGTATTAGGCAGTCAAGTAATGTTAATGTTATAAGTAAGCTTAAGGATCCTAATGGCAATGTTACGTCAGATCCTGCCGTTATAGCAAATGTTTTTAATAAGTTTTTTGTTAATGTTTCTCATAATATCACCAAAAATATACCAAGATCTAAGAAGTCACCTGTAGATTTTATGGGAAGCAGAATTGGAAGCTCCTTTTTCACTGCACCCTCAATTCCTCTTGAGATATCTGACATAATCTCTCTCCTTAAAAGTGGAAAGTCTCTGGGACCAAATAGTATTCCTATGAAAATCTTGAAACTCCTTTCCCCACTTATATCATCTCCTCTTTCTCAAATCGTAAATGAATCTTTCCAGTCTGGAATCTTTCCAGACAAAATGAAGTTGGCCAAAGTTATACCACTTTTCAAGAAAGGCTGCCCACTTGCAGCTTCCAATTATAGACCTATTTCTCTTCTTTCTATTTTTAGCAAAATCATTGAAAAAGTTATGTACAAACGTCTCTACAAATTTCTTGAAAAGCATGAAATATTATATACTTTACAATTTGGATTTCGTGCAAGTCATTCTATTGACCATGCTCTTGTTAGCTTAACAGAAGCCATAAAGAATTCGCTAGACAATAGGAAATTTGGCTGTGGAATTTTTATTGACTTGCAAAAGGCATTTGACACTGTGAATCATAATATTCTGTTGACAAAGCTTGAACATTATGGAATTAGAGGAACTGCCTTAGATTGGTTTAAGTCTTATCTCATGGATAGGAAACAGTATGTATCAGTAAATGGATCAAACTCTAGTTACCTCAATGTCACCTGTGGAGTCCCGCAGGGTTCAGTACTTGGTCCTCTCCTTTTCCTAATTTACATTAATGATTTACCTCAATCATGATCAAAACTAGTCTTCTATTTATTTGCTGATGATACAAATATTTATTTTGAAGCAGAAAACCTCAATCTTCTTCAACAAACAGTTAATAAAGAATTGAAAAAAGTTAAAATGTGGCTTGATGTTAATAAATTGTCTTTGAATATTGACAAAACCAGTTTCGTCATTTTCAAGTCACCTCAGCATTTTTCCTCTGACAGTATCAATATCAAAATTGGAAACCGTCCTGTTAAAAAGACTTGCTATGTCAAATTTCTTGGAGTTCTTTTGGATGAAAATCTTTCATGGAAGTATCATCTGATTGAATTGTCTAAAAAACTGGCTAGAACTTGTGGTATGTTCTTCAAAATAAGACATTTTTTACCTATTGATGTTCTCATTTGTCTTTACAATTCTTTATTTTCACCCTTCTTACAATATGGAATTTTAGTTTGGGGTCTCACATATGAGACTTATATTAATCCAGTGTTTTTGTTACAGAAAAGGATTATAAGGGCAATGTCTTTTGAACACTTTACCTCACACTCGGCTCCTATCTTTCTTAACTTAAAAATCCTAAAGTTGCATGATCTTTTTCAGCTAAAGTTGCTGAGTTTTGTATATGAATCTGTTAATAAAATCTCCCCTGTTTGTTTTCATAATTTCTTCAAGTCTGTTGAATCTGTTCATCTATATGGTACAAGACAGGCTGGCAAGGATGATATTTTTCTGCCTCAGAAAAATACTAGTCAATATGGTCTCAGATCAGTACGTTACAATGGAGCAAAATGCTGGAATGACATTCCTGTAGAAATAAAAAGGTCGCCATCGGTCAAGATGTTTCGTCAAAAACTGAAAACTTTCCTGTTCGAGCATAACCATTGAATCAGATTATTAATAGTCAATATTTACCCATAGTTTCTTAAAATTTATCTGAAAAGAGGGGGTGCTCTCTCCTCGATTAGCTTAGCTATTGAGAGAGTTCCTCCTAAGAATTCCCCTTCATACAAATCCTCTGGTGTTATGTATCTTTATCCCTTTATATGTGTTATTGTCTTATTAATTTATATGTAGTTATTTATTGTTGTAAGTTTTTAATTTAGAGAGTTTTGTATGTAGTGGAATTTAAAATGAATGAATGAACTGAACTGAATGAGCACCTATCCTAGAGACATTTCTAGCCATTCCTAGCAGAGACATTTCTAGCCATTTGTTGACCTTTTCATCTGTAACCTCAAGTCGGTCCCCGTATTACGCAGACTGTAAGATGAGCAGAGCGAGTTTCGGCTGAAGAGGTCACAGAGGTATTGTGGAGTTAGCTCATTCAGGGACTTGAAGACCATTGTCTTAGATTCACCAGTAATCAGTTCGTCAACGGTCTTCCATCCCAGCATTTCAATGAGAGGTCTGCTTGGGGCATCGGAGCTGCAATTCGTAATTATCCTAGCAGCACGACTTTGAAGTTTTTGTAACTAACTGATTTCTGTCGAACCAATGAAGACCCAGACAGAATAGCAGTATCGAAAATGGGGCTCCACAATACCAGCAAAGAGAGCTTGCAAAGTTTCTTTCGGAAGAAAAGACCTGCCATGCTTAGAAATCCAACTGCCCGAAAGATCTTGGCAGAAACTGCCTTGATCTGTTCCTTCTAATCCAAAGAGCAGTCAATTTGCAAATCGAGGTATTTTGTCATGTTGACTACTTCAATCTCATTATCGCGCATTTTCAATTTCTGCTTGATGAAAATAAGCATATAATGAGTTTTCGCAACATTAAGGGAAAGCCTTGTAGCCAGCTATCCAGTTTCGTATGATCGCTGTTAATAGCCTCATTCAGTCGAGTCAAGTCGGGACACTGGTAGGACAGACTGGTACAATCAGCATACATGGCCACGTTAGAATCTCGGACTGCTTCTGGGAGATCATTGATGTAGATGAGGAAAAGAAGAGGGGCGAGACAGGAGCCTTGTGGAACACCAACTTCTATATCCCCAATATCGGAATCAACCCCATTAACCCTACGAAATTGTTTCCGGTTCGTTACGTAGGCTTTAAGCCAAGAGAGTTCAAGTTGCTGTACACCGTAGAACTCGAGCTTTTTGCTGAGAATGTTATATCAACGGTATCGAATGCCTTTTGAAGGTCAATGAACAACAGACCCACAAACTTTCCAAGATCCATTCCATTATACCCGTCGTCAGTATTTTTAAGTAAGCATGTTACTGTTGAATAAGGGCGCAAAAAGCCGAATTGGCCAAATGAAAAGTGGCCGTTATCATTCATGTACTGGTACAGCTGATTTGTTACTAACTTTTCAAAGAGCCTTGATATGACAGGCAAGACTGATATTGGTCGATAGTTAGACTGTTCAGTCTTATCTCCATCTTTGCAGATTGGAGTAAGTCTAGCAACTTTCCATGAGTCTAGAAAACGACTTGTTTCATTTCATTTTCATTTCATCTTATACATTTAAGGAGGGTTGCCCTTCAACAAGTTGATTTTCAAGGGGTCCTCCGATAAAAACATTCAATTAAAATTTAGGAAAGTAAAAAGCTATAAAACTATAAAACCTTATTTAAATGAAGTTAAAAATTCAAACCTAAAATCAAAATGAAAGGGAAGACTTTTTAAATAGCTTTCTTGAAACAGTACAAGGTGGTTGCCTGCTTTAACTCGGCTGACAGGCTATTCCATAATTTTGCACCTCTATATGAGAAACATCTCTGACCATTTGATGACCTTTTCTTCGGTAACCTCAGGTCGGTCACAGCATTACGAAGGCTATATAATGAGCAGAGCGAATTTCGAGTGAAAAGACCACAGAAGTATTCTGGAGCCAGTTGATTCAGGGACTTAAAGACCATTGTTTTAGATTCACACGTAATTAGTTCGTCAATGGTCTTCCACCCCATCCCTTCGATAAGAGGTCTGCCCGGGGCATCAAAGCTGCTATTTGTTATAATCCTAGCAGCACGGTTTTGAAGCTTCTGCAACTGATTAATTTCAGTTGAGGCGACGCAGCCCCAGACGGAACAGCAGTATCGAAAATGGGGCTCTACAATGCCTGCGTAGAGAGTCTGCAAAGTTTCTTTCGGAAGAAAAGACTTGGCATGTTTTAAAAAGCCAACTGCCCTTGAGACCTTGCTAGAAACTGCTTTGGTTTGTTCTTTCCAGTCCAAGGAGCAGTCGATTTCCACACCAAGGTATTTTGTCTTTTTGACTACTTCAAGATCGTTGTCGCGAATTTTCAGATCCAAGTCTTTATTTTGACTTCTGAGACTGTTCTGTTTTTGCTTGGTGGAGATAAGGATGGAATGAGTTTTCGCAACATTCAGGGAAGGCTTGTTGCCTTGAGCCAAGTATCCAGCTTTTCGAGGTCGCTATTAATAGCTTCATTCAGCCAAGTCAAATCGTGAGACTGGTAGCACAAACTGGTGTCATCAGCATACATGGACACGGCAGAATCCTGGACAGCTAGTGGGAGATCATTGATGTGGATGAGAAAGAGAAGAGGGCCGAGACACGAGGATGTATTGAACAAGAAAGCAAGAGAGCTATCAATAAAAGGCAGCGCAAGCTTCGAAAAGTAGCTAGAGATGTTGTCAGTCCCAAAGCTCTTTCCTGTCTTAACCGTGGCAAATAGATCCATGATCTCCTGCACTTCATTAGTTCCGAAATAGAATGTTGCCTTACGTTCAAAACACATTTAAAAACTCATCTAAAGGGCTGAATTAACATGAAACACGACTCCCTGCAAGAGCAGCGAATAGGCCCTAACAGTTCTCAAACTTATACAATATGTTATGGATTGTAATTTTAATTTCTATGACTTTTTTTCTTATGCTGAAGGGATTTTGTGTAAAAACAATTAAATATGAATATGAATATGAGATATGAATATGTTTGCTAATTTCATAGTTACCTGCAAGAAGGGGATTTGGGGCTGGCTCTATTTTGTCAGCAAGACCCTTACCTACTGAGCAAAAGAAACTGTTCATTGCATTAGAAATATCTATTTTATGAAGAATTTCTGAACCAGACTCTTTAAGACAATCAATGTTGCTGGACTTTGATCTCTTATTGAGGAGTTCACTGATTGCCTTCCATGATTCTTTCATGTTACCTTGACATGCAGAGATCTTATTAGTACAGTACAGCTTCTTTAGTTGGATACTTAGGGCATTGACCTTGTTAAGGCTGCAGCCTTTTTTAGTTTATCCCTGGTCTTTATAGCTTCTTCAGGTCTTTATCAATCCAGGGGCAGTACTTCTTCCCAGGGGGCACTTGGAGCATGAACATGCGGGGAGGTACGTCCAATTTTTTTTGGGTCTGAATATTTTCAGAAGTGATATTTTTGGGTCCAAAATAACTGAAATGATAGCCATGAAATTTTTTCGGCATAAAACATAGTCAAACTTATATTTCTTGGTTCTGTAGAGGAAAGTTTTGCTTCACATGCCAAAAGATTTGTAACATTTGCTTGAGCACTTACTTCCGCGTACTGCAGTCTGCCAAATCTGCCTCAAAAATGGGCCAAAAATGGTACGTTTCCATCTCTCTGGAAAAATCCATCGCATTATTCAAAAACATACAGGTGGATTCCAATAATTCTACTCTCTTCTGACATATTGAGATACAATTAAAATGACTTTCTTCAAAATTCGAGGCATAAAAATGAAGATGAAATTTTCCACTTTGGCTCCAAGCAATAGGAGATTTGTACGTAGGCCATGTGTTGTGATTTGAAAATGCCCTGTTGCTTTAGCCTCGGACTTGATATCAAAAGCATACAGGCGGATCCGAGATCGCTATTGTTTCATCTACCGTAGGGTACCAAATGAACTTATCTGTTTGAAAAATTCGAGGCATAAAAATGCGAATTCCTGACATCCACTTTTTCGCCCTTGGATCACCTGAAGCTGCGGGAAAGCTTCAAGGATCATGATCGCGTGTCACATGAGGACAGTGAAAAGCAAACAGAGCATGCGCGTGTTGCTACAGTTAGCTGTGAGGGAAATGTTACAAATCCTATCCTGGTCTTTTCCCATGATTGGCTATGTCCATTTACAGGTATCAAAGCGTAAAAGTAGGTGACATTTTAGGGTTGCAGTGAAGCTGAACTGATATCTTTGGGTTGCCAGAAAATTTCTAGGACTGCCCTCCCGTATGCACATGTGCTGATTGCCCCCCTGGGTACTTCTCAGAGACACGCACTGCAGTCATTGGGGCATGTTTCTCTATGATCAAAGAAAATATGTTTGACCAATTGCTCACAAGAACATCTATGTCATCCGTTCCAGTAAGCATTTGCTCCTAACAAATGCCAGAATCATCAGCCAGGAATGCTTCTTCGTTAAAATCCTTCATTTTCCGAATTTTGATGATTTTATGACATTTTTCAACTGCTCCATTAAATTTTCGAATGCAGTAGACCATATAATGGTCACTCAAGGAAACTTCATACACACCAGATTTTACAATGTTTCTGGCCCGTGTTGTAGCAATATGGTCAATAATAGAAGAGGTATTTAGAGTGACCCTAGTTGGTTCCTCAATGAGCTGTTTGAAGCTGAACAACCCACAGAGATCAAGCATGTGCTTTGAATTGTAATCCATGGGCTGCCTAGCTTGTTTCGGAGTGAGATCACAATTAGTATCTCCTAAGAGGAGTGTTTTTTTACCCTCTTTGTCCAAAAAGGAGAGAATTTTTTCCAGCTTATTGAACGATCCAACAGGGTCACTGGATGGACGACAACAAGCGAGAACAAGAAAGGACTTGCTTTTTGGTGGTATCTCAAAACAGATGAGTTCCAGGTCATCAGTACGGATATCAAGGCGACGTTTATACTTTATAGAATCTCTAATATAAATGGAAACAGCACCACCATTGCATGTCCTATCCAGACATTCTTGTTGGTATCCGGCAACAGCAATGAGCTCCTTTGGGAATTATAGATCGAGCTTGGTCTCATTCAAAGCAATGATTTGAATGCCAAGGTCCCTAATTAATAGCTGAGCCTCATCTGGGTCACTGCGGAGAAAGCTGATATTCAGGAATGCAATTGCTATGCCCTTTTTAAACCCTAAATGCTGGTGAAACCTGTCAGATGTCACAGTATCGCTAGTGGGTGTCAGATGTTTAGGTGAAAAACAAGTATTGCAAGCATCCTCCCTGTTAAGAGTTTGAGGTGGGGATGGGCCAACTACTTCCACCACAGTAGCACTGCTTATATTACCCAGACTTCGTGTGAGCAAGCAAGTTCCTGGCAAATAGAGAGTTTGCAAAGTTTCTTTCGGAGGAAAATACTTGGCATGTTTAGAAATCCAAATGCCTTAGAGACCTTAGCAGAAACTGCCTTGATCTGTTCTTTCCAATCCAAAGAGCAGTCAATTTGCAAACCGAGGTACTGTGTCTCCTTGACTACTTCAAGCTCATTATCACCTATTTCCAATTTCAAGTCTTCATTTGACCTCTGACAATAATGTGTTTCTACTTGGCGGAAATAAGCATAGAATGAGTTTTCGCAACATTCAGGGAAAGCTTGCTGCCTTGCAGCCAGGTGTCCAGTTTCCTAAGATCACTATTAATAGCCTCATTCAACCGAGTCAAGTCGGGACACTGGTAGCACAAACTGGTATCATCAGCATACATGGACACGTTGGAATCTTGGACCGCTTGTGGAGGATCATTGATATACCGGGTGAGCCAGAAAAAAGTTCCCACTTTTGAAAATTCATAACAGCAAGAGTATTTCACAGATTTGAATGATTCCAATTCTAGTTAAAAGCCAAAAGGTTGACGTATTTTTGTGATTTTTCTCCTTGTCTCACGTGCACTACAAATATAGGTAAATTCAACTTTACAAAAATTTCATGGTTGATTAATTACTGGAAAATGGCCCAAAATATCGATCAATGCATAAATGACTTCTCGCACAAAATAATTAAGGAAATGCAATTTCTCATTGGTGAGAGATATCCTCTAGGCATTAACTTCCTTGGGATTGAAAATCTTTCGCATTTGTTTGAAAATCGATGTCTTATGGCTCTTGAGTGAAGTGAAACGCCCATGGCCTATTGTTCGATTTGAATAGAATCCTTACGATTTGATGAATGTTTTAGGCCCTTTTTTCGTCATTTTGCAACCATAAAATCTTTGTAAAGTTAGATTTACCAATACTTCTAGTGCTGGTAGGACAATGAGAAAAATCACAGAAATACTCTAATCTTTCGGCTTCTAACTAGAATTTGAATGATTCAAATCTGTGGAGTAATCTTGATGCTATGAATTTTCAAAAGTGGGAACTTTTTTCTGGCTCTCCCGGTAGATGCGGAAAAGAAGAGGGCCAAGACATGAGCCTTGAGGAGCACCAACTTCTATATCCCCAATTTCGGAATCAACCCTACAAAATTGTTTCCGGTTCGTTAGGTAGGATTTAAACCAAAAGAGTTCAAGTTGCTGTACACCGTAGAGCTAAAGCTCTTTGCAGAAAATGTTATGATCAATGGTATCGAATGTCTTTTTAAGGTCAATGAACACCAGACCCATAAGCTTTCCAAGATTCATTCTGGCATTCCATTGTGCCAGTTGTCAGTATATTCTAGCAGAAAATTTGGAACAAAGCTACCGAGCACCGTTTTTGGACCTGCGGTGTATAATGAAAGCTTTTACACCTTAGTGTGGGAGGGCTACCGGGAGCTTTGCAGTGTCATTCTCTACTTAATATTTTTAGCTCCTATCTATTAACTGGAACAAGCTATAGTTTATTGCTGTTTCTTAAATGAAAAACAAGAAACCAACCTGTTCCTCCCTCTGAGGTTGAAAATGAGTATGATGGTGATGATGATTGGCACGATTCCTTCGATGAACATACACTCGACCTGAAATAAAATTAATTTGATTTGAACGTCTATGCTGGGACATGGCAAGACGTAGGAACAACATTTTGACACTCAAGAAGTAAGCTGAGAAGGGTGATGCTGCGATTTTGCTGTCTGTACAAGTGATCCGAGACAGAAGAATGCAACTTGATCTAACGAGTGAAGCATATTTCATATATTTCTTATTTCATATTTTAAACATACCGGGTGTCCCACAAGAAACTTTCCCTAGCTGAACTGTTATTTTCATAAAAGTGTGATTTGTTTGATAAAAATTTTCAAAGAAATCTGTCATACAACGCTAATGCTCAACTTAGATTTGAGTATTCTTTCCATTTCTGTATCTGCAAGCATTGATTTTGTATGATTATTTTCCTGAAAAACAGAATACCTGAAATGCTCAAGAAAGAGATAAAAACGGTTCATCGATAAAATCGTTGAACCTCCAAATAAGAATCTACGGAAATTCTGTTTTTTTAGCTACATTGCAGCAGTATGGAACTTGAACTGCATAAAGGGGCCCAAGAAAAATCATATTCATCTGTTTTCTCCTTAAACAGCACGATTACGCTTGATCTTCGAAGAAAAAGTATAGTAAACAAGACAAGGTCCTGTGGTCCGCACCTTAGCGTATTGCCGACTTTGAATACCAATCTAAGAAACTGACAAGCGGCTGTATGCCTTCAAACCTATGATGTAAAATATGGATGGAATGGAACATATCTCCATCGCTAGATTTCCCACCTTTTCAAGGACTTTTCCAGCATACAATTTTCGAAAAATCCATATTTTGACAGTCTTTTGATGAACAAAAAGATCGCGTAAAATAATATGGATCCAAGTGAACCTTTAAGCAAGAGATTGCCGAGTTGCCGAGTTGATAAGGGAGAAAACTTTCCTTTGGTCACCACGACATTCTTCAATTTTGTCAGCATAGAACTTTCGCCTTGGAATGTTTAGCTGATGTGTGAACGCATTTCTCTTGGATTTGAATAAGAATTTATCGCAATCTTTTCTCTTTTCTCTTTCGATCGGCAATCTCTACTATCGAATATAACACTTGGCAGGATACAGGAAAAGGTTGACAATTATGTATCTCTCAGTCAATCAGCCTACAGGAGAGGTCGATCTTCGTCCGATGCAGTTTGGACACATAGATTTATAGCTGCCAAAGCGCAACTATATAAAGATCTACGGGCTAATATCATTGGAATCGATATGAGCAGTGCCTTTGATACTATACAACGAAAGCCTTTGATGAACGTTCTTCAAACCATTCTAAACAACGACGAACAATGGATGAGTCGAATATTATTGAGTAACACATCAATCTCGATAAAGTTTGGAAAACATAGGAGAGATAGTGTGAAGACTAATATAGGATCCCTATAAGGTGATGGTATTTCGGGAATATTTCTCAATATAGCTCTAGAGAATGCTTTGCGAACATTACGAGCAGATTTGAAGGAAAAAAACCAGGTGGAAAGATCAAGCTTACCAACAGAAATAATATACGCTGATGAAAAGTGATTTCTTAAGTGAAGACAACTCCCGCTCTGAAGTATTGAAAGAAATTGTAAAAGACTGCCTTGGAAGATTTAACTTGAAAGTAAATGAAGAAAAAACGGAAGAAACCATTATCAAAAAGAACAAGGTAAAGCAGAAATGTAGAGATGGACAAAAAAACTAGGAAGTTTACTTGGTGATTACCCAGATATGAAAAGGAGGAAGCAACTCTCAATTATAGCCCAAGCATCAGCAAAGAAATTATGGATGACCAAGAAAGTCAACATTCAAACGAAACTAAAGATCTACAAATCAATCGTAAAGCCAGTGCTAACATACAATTTTGCAACACTAGCACTCACAAAAAATGAAAGAAAAGAGCTAGGCTGCATCCATCGAAAACAACTTCGTCAAGTATGGAATGATAAGAGAATACACAACAAGCAACTATACGAAAAGAGCAGAGAAAAACCACTGAGCACTGAAATGAAGGAAGTAAGATGGAGAACATTCGGTCATATATTGCGATTATCAACAAACACACCTTGTCAACAGTCGATGAATTACTACTTTGAATGTCCACCAAAAGCAAAGAAATTCCGCGGAAGGAAAAGAATCACCCTGCCTGTATTGCTTGACAACAACCTCGCAGAAGCCGCAAAATACCATCAACGATTGCAAATAAGACAGTTTAAGACCAGAGAAGACCTTGATATCTTGAGACATCTCGCGAACGATCGTAATGGATGGAAAAACTTGACTAACTTAATTTGTAGTGTCGCGCAAGGTGAACGATGACACAGTTGTAAGCCGAATGCGCATTGAGAGAGAGAGAGAGAGATTTTCGCCACTGCTATTCTGCTTTTCTTCTAGCTGCCTTTGCTTCCTTAACAATGAATGGTATTAAACCATGGCAGAACTGGTCTCACTACACTTAATCTTGTTTTTAGTGGAGCATGTTTGTCAAAAATTGATACAAGATGACTGTTATATATTTCCACAAGATGATCTAAACTTTTATTTTGGCAGTTTTCTGATCCCAGTGGTGATGATTTAATGTCAGATTTATATCAATCTTCCTCAACTTTCTATAAGAAATTTGCCTTTGCTCCAACAATGGTTTTGGGCAAGACAACAGACATTGCACAAATGCATGGTCTGAAATGAAATGTGTTTGCTTGGGGGAATTAAGGATAATGCTATCCCCTTTCCTACTAATAACTAGGTCAAGTGTGTGGTTTGACTCATGTGTTGGCTCATGTACATGTTGTTCCAGACCCAAACTTTCTAAGAACTCCATAAATTTTGATGTACATGGATCATCCTCCATATCTACATGAATGTTAAAATCACCAATGATTAAGAGTGGCTCTGCACACAATATCAGTTGCTGCAAGTACTTTGAAATCTCTAACAAAAAACACTAAATAGGACAGGACGGCTAATAGAGTATGGTGGCCTGTATATGACTGATAGTGTAAGCTTGAAATTTCAATCAGTAACTAACCACTCTGAAAATTCAAATGAATCAGTTTCTCCTCCATCCACCTTTTTTTGCATTCAAGGAATTTCGGGACAGGAGTGCAGTACCTCCGCCCATACGATCTGAAGACCTTGGCTGGTCTAAGAAAATGTAACCCTCTGGCTGACAAGCTTCCCTAACAGTATCATCATCACGTTTTAACCATGTTTCTGTTACCATACACAGGTCAACTACATTTGATATTATATAATCAACAAAATTGTCACATTTTTTCCTAATAGATCTTGTATTCACGATGCAAAATTGCAATTTCTTCTGGGGTCTGGTAAATAAACGACGAGAAGGTTGAATGCGGATAAGATTATTCCAGTTTATTCCCCTGTGTACTTTCCTGCGCTTGCCACCTCTTCTACTTCTTCTAGTAACTTCATAAAGACACAGGGTCATCTAGTTCCCCCACTGTCGATGGCATTTACATTTCTTTAACAATATACAAATTCAAAAGAAGATAAAAAAACATTAGGAAAGGGGGTGTCGCTGCGTCGGTGTCATCCAGCGCATGAAGAAACGTACAGTCCACCCACCAGAGGCACCAGGCCCAGCCCATGCGCGGCACCGACCACGCCCGCCCATGCCGAATCCCCCGAGCACGCCCCAAGCCAAGCCGCCATGCAACCCCGAAATTGGTGAAATTTGCAGGACTGAGAGAATATCTCGTTGACTTGTTGAGAGAAATGGGCTGACATTTTGTGTACTGAATTCGATCCATGTTTAATAGTGATGGAGAAACCAAGTGGAGAGTTAGGCCAGTTTGGACTTTGACCTATCACTGCTTGGTGAAGCTATTTAGGCCATATCATCTTCATCATTCAAAGTGGAAAAACATCCATGCTCCGTGCTTCTGCTGTGGTAGTAACACAAACAATGTCTGCCTCATGGGTTGATCAACACATTCAAAACATTTGCTCAGCCAAAACCTCCTGAAAACAATGAATTGGAGCGAAATTTTTAGCTGATAATAATAAGAATATAATAGCCAATAATAATAATAATGATGATAATAATAATAATAATAATAATAATAATAATAATAATAATAATAATAATAATAGTAACAATAATAATGATAATAATAATAATAATAATAATAAATTCGTATTTGCCCTAGTGTCCGAGCTTACAGCTCAGTTAACATAAAAATATGTCTACTAGGCATGCGTTATCCACTACATCCAGTTCATATATACTGTGTGAGACACAGGATCTAGAAGCCATCCAATGTGAACAATGTAATATAGAACTTAATGTAACTGATCATACGAAAGGACCGAGAAAAAAAAAAGATTCACAAGAATAACTTCCTAACCCTGTGTCTCCATATGTAGTTGGCCATAATCAGATTTGAAACCGAGCACCACTGTAATGTGTTCTTTACAATTAACTTATCTACTGACAGTGATCTTAAAACAGTCCAAACATCCTTCTTGATACAACCAAGTGAGCCAAAGCAAAGCACTTTCAGATCTACATTCCAACCCAACGACTGCAGCAGACTGCACAGCGGCTCATACCGTTCCTGTTTGGTGTTCAGCGCTTGCTCAAAATACAGATCGTAGCAGACAGCCACCTCTAACAACAATAATAATGATAATAATAATAATAATAATAATAATAATAATAATAATAATAATAATGATAATAATAATAATAATAATAATAATAATAATAATAATAATAATAATAATAATAATAATAATAATAATAATAATAATAATAACAATAATATCTAAACTAAACCATTCTCAAAAATTAACAGAAAAGTAAAAATAAAAAACCCAACTGTTAAAAACCAGACGTTTCGATTATCAAATCTTCATCAGTGCTTTACAATAAAAACAGCCAAGTATTTATAGGAAACGATGTTTACATGCAATTGTTTTTCATCTAGCTTAAGCGGTTCTAAAATCGACAAGGGACTAGAATCCATGCTGTCAGAAACTAGGACACTGGAATCTACGGGGACTCCTAACAATATACACCCTCCAAGGACCTGCTTTTTGTAAAATTGCTAAATCCCTGATGGCGAGATGGAGACTCCAAAATACCATTAAAGGATCTGCTTTTCGTAAATTGCTAAATCCCTAATGGCTAGATAAAGACTCGAAAATACCCCCAAAGAACCTGCTTTTCGTAAATTGCTAAATCCCGGGCGGCCATATAGAGACTCCAAAATACCCTCCAGGATCTGCTTTTCGTAGGTTGCTAAATCCCGGATGGCTTGACCGGGGGTTCCATCCCGCCGCCGCGTGTATACCACCTATCTGATGTCCCAGATCAAAAAATCTCTCCGATAAATCGATAAAAGTTAAGCAATACCGCAAGCAAACATATCCAGCTCAACATCTGCTGCCCTTTCATTTAAACCATTCGGTATGAAAGTCCCCAATTTGTAATAATAATAATAATAATAATAATAATAATAATAATAATAATAATAATAATAATAATAATAATAATAACAATAATAATAATAATAATAATAATAATAATAATAATAATAATAATAATAATAATAATAATAAATGGCAAACAACAGGAAAAGCTTGATCTGAAAAAGAAATATAGCCTTAGAGCCAAAGGATTTAAGACCGTCATGGAAGAACTAAAGCAGAGGATATCTGCTAAGAAAGAAAAGTTAAAAAGATTCGTTGCAAGAACCACGCAGTATCGACAGAATAGATTATTCCGAAATAATCAAAAGGTGTTGTACGAAGAACTTGGTGGGAAAAGGAAAGGAGAACAAGAAGCACCAGATGCAGAGGCATCTACAGAGTTTTGGAGCAATTTGTGGGACAACCCAGTCCAGCATAATGAAAGTGCAGAATGGCTAAAGCAAGTTGAACAGGAAATGAAACGTGTGAAAAAAGACAGTAACATAAGTATCACTAAGGAAGATGTAAGCAGCAAAATACGGAAAATGCCCAACTGGAAGTCCCCTAGTTTGGATGGAATTCAGGGTTATTGGCTAAAAAGATTCACTAGTCTACGTGAAATGATAGCCCAGGAACTTAATCAGTGCTTGGTGACTGGAGAAGAACCCGCTTGGATGGTTGAAGGCAGGACTGTATTAATTCAAAAAGATCCAAACAAAGGCAATGCGGTTGGAAACTACCGACCAATTGCATGCCTTAACTTACTGTGGAAGCTCCTTACCGCAATAATATCTGATAAACTGTATTTGCATCTAGAGACTCAGGATTTGCTACCAGAGGAACAAAAGGGTTGTCGAAAGGGGTCCCGTGGAACGAAAGACCAATTACTTATTGACAAAGCGGTAATTCGCAACTGTAAAAGGCGTAAGAGTAACTTAAACATGGCCTTGATTGACTTTTGGAAAGCCTATGATATGGTGCCACATAGTTGGATGTTAAAATCCCTAGATCTTATCGGAGCTCCCAGGAATGTGATAGAGCTTCTAAAGAATAGCATGAAAGACTGGAAGACAAACTTGTTTTCAGGAGAATCACCACTTGGAGCAGTCAACATTAACAGGGGCATCTTCCAAGGAGACTCCTTATCACCACTGCTTTTTGTCATTACACTCATCCCCTTAACTCTGGTGTTACGAAGATTAAAGCAGGGATATTCTTTTGGGAAAGGAAAGCCTCGATTAAACCATTTACTGTTTATGGATGACCTGAAATTGTATGGAAACAGTGAAAGTTATATCGTTTCACTCGTAAGGACCACCAAAGTAGTAACGGAAGACATAGGGATGTCGTTTGGCATTGATAAATGTGGAGTTTTAGCTCTCAAAAGGGGGAAAGAATGCAGATGCGAAGGAATAGATCTGGGAGAAGGCGTTGTTATTAATCAGATTGAGATAGAAGGGTATAAATATTTGGGAATAATAGAAAGAGGTGACATATCTCAACAGGAAATGAAGGAAAGAGCGGAGAAAGAATATGTCAATAGAGTGAGGGCAATTTTAAAGTCCAAGCTGAACGGAGGAAATGTTATAAAGGCAATCAATACATGGGCTGTTGCAACGGTAAGGTATGGTGCGGGTGTGATTAACTGGACTA
The DNA here is from genome assembly GCA_964020215.1 of Aurelia sp. 3 sensu Dawson et al. (2005). Taxonomy (NCBI): domain Eukaryota; kingdom Metazoa; phylum Cnidaria; class Scyphozoa; order Semaeostomeae; family Ulmaridae; genus Aurelia; species Aurelia sp. 3 sensu Dawson et al. (2005). The sequence continues at coordinate 9,534,869 of OZ026590.1, forward strand.
TCGAAGACTTGGAAAGAATGGACAGAAGAACCAGAAAACTATTAACAATACATGGTGGCTTTCACCCTAGATCTAATGCTGGAAGGCTTTATATTCCTAGAAATTTAGGAGGCAGAGGACTCACTAGTATTCGAGATTGTGTTGAGGAAGAACTTCTAAGTATTGGAAAGTACGTCATTGAAAGCTCCGAGAAATTGCTCAAAGTTGCAGAAGAAGAACTCAAATTTGTGAAAAGACTGCCAACGGTTCTGGTGAGGGAAAGGAAGAAGGATAGACAAAGGGAGTGGAAGGAAAAGACGTTGCATGGGCAATTTCTCCGTGAAACTGAAGAACATGTAAATAGGAGCAGATGGCAATGGTTAAAAGCAGGAGCGTTGAAGCGAGGAACGGAAAGTTTTTTTTTTTTATACAGGTACATGTACCCCAAAAGCCACAAAAAAAGCGTGTGGTTATAACTTTCTTCCTACTAGTTGTTTTCAAAAATAGTTTTGTGTCAATGAAGGGCTGCAGAAAACGAGGTCTTTCCGTAGGGTATTATCATTTTTTACCTAAGATTGACCGAATACTGATGTGACAAAGTTTCTTGTTTTTCACAATATGTACCCCAAAAACCGCACAATCAAAAACACGGAAAAGATTACAGCTGATCACCTATCACCGTGATACTTGGGAAGAAGTCATCATCATAAATCAGTAATGGATAGAAACTATAGCTGCAAACTTATTTTCAGCGGAAATATCTAATGTACCACAAAACCCACATGGGGTGTACCCCCAAAACCACATTAGTTTTTCACTTATCAAGCCGTTTGCTGCATATCAATCTTCAAAAGCATTATGTTTCTTGATTCTGCATATATTTTCAAATCTGCTGACAATCCGACCGAACAGAGAGGAATTGTGTTATTCATTTACTAGCAATTACAAAGTGCATGCTTTTTCCAAGTATCAAAATATTTGAGAATATCAATGTTCCCGGTAATTTTTTCCATAAATGATGAAAAGTTTTGATGTTTCTATTCCATGGATAAATTGTCGTTTCCCTTAATTTCACAACTGCATTCATTTCAGAGTCGACCAGACTTTTAACAACCTCAGAGGTTTCATTTATCACCCCCAAATGTTTGAGAGCTAGCCTCATATGGTTTAACCTCAAAGTAACCTCAAATGAGAGTAACCTGTTAACCTCAAATGAGAGTACCTTTCCAGTGGTATCCAAAATTAACAGAAGTCTTCTGAAGTGATTGGTTAGTTAATGACATCTGGACAGCAAATACCTACGTTGATTGACTTTGAGAAAGATATTTTTGTTACTGTGTTAAAATATGGGCAATTTTAATTAACTGTCTGTTGAATGAATTGCAGAAAATGTTTATTATTTTGTTAAAACATATACCATTTTACCAACTGTATGTTGGTTGTCTTGAAGATGTGTTCGTTATTTTGCTGAAAAATGGAAAATTTACTTGCTGTTTGTTTACAGACTGTCAGGAAATATTTGTTATTTTGTTAATTTTGTTAAAAACTTTACCATTCTAACCTTGACTTTAAGAAGATATTTTGTTATATGGACAAATACCTTATGTTAATTGCTTGCAGAAAGTGTTAATAATATATAAATATATATGTGATTTCGTTGAAAATGCATAATTTCATTTGGTTTCTCCGTGGCACACCCTGTACTTGTGTTTTCCATGTTTCAGTGAAATGTACCCCTAAAACACACAAAAAATCACCAAAGTCAGGATGCCCATTCCATAGGTTCACTATATTGCAAGGTAACCATTGTGCTTTTCTGGCAAGAGGATACATGGAAGATACTGAAAAACATTGGTTTGCAAACTTAAAGAAAGAATTTGCGACTTGCTACTCGTTCATAGAAATAATCTATAAAATTTCAAGGCCAAATTTTTGCTTTAACACCTTATAATTCTTTTTAAATCCAATTTTTTTCATGGCAAACCTACATTTTTAGGTAGCCTAGTTACCTAAGCATCATTGATCAGTAAGAGTTTTATGTTGTATGTTGCTCTTCTATAGATATTGCCTTTCAACTGACCTTGTGGTTTTTGGGGTACCTTAGTTTTTGGGGTACATGTACCTGTAATCAATAAAAATTAAAATACATTAAACAGATAAACTAAACATAAGATACATTGTGCTATTCACAGCGGAAATGGACACATGGTCATCGAGCTCCCACTGTGAATAGCACTTAAAATTGATATACAATAACTAGAATAGTTTATCAACAAAACTTTACCACAAAAAAAAAACATTACAATACTAAGGACGGAAAGAGTAGGTGCTGCGATTTACTCCAATAATTTAAGGCGACTCTGCCGTCCACCCCGATGAGCACGGAAAGCCACCCCAAGGGATCATAGAAAGTCATTATGAGTAGAGCTTGAATCGGATCGTGAGGAATTAGCCCCCTAAAGAATACGACCACGCACCCGAAAAGCGACATAACACATTAAGTGTTATATTGCGTTTCGAGCGCAAAGCCGCCAGAGGAACCAACTCCCCAGTAATCACCCCCGGAAAAACGACTCCACGCACCCACAACAGCAGAAAGCAGAGCCACCCTAACTAAATCTTTTGATTTGTGCCTAACTAAATCTTTTGCACGGAAAGTTTGATTTGTGCTGCACAAGAGCAAGCCCTAAGGACTAACTCGGTTGCATATAGTATAGACAAAACAAGTACCACACCATTATGCCGCCTTTGCAAAGAGAAAACAGAAAGTGTAACCCATACTGAAGTGCGTGCTCTAATCTAGCAAAGAATCAGTATCGAAAGCGACATGACAAGCTAGGGAAGAAAATACATTGGTTGCTGTGCAAGAAGTTCTTGATAGACTGCAATGAGAAATGGTTCTTGCATGAACCGGAGACAGTGCAAGAGAAAGAAAGATGTAAGTTGCTATGGGACTTCACAATACAAAGTGATAAGGTGCTGGAACATCGGAGGCCTGATATTGTTATCATAGATAAGGAGAAAAAAGAATCCATTCTTATCGACCTTGCACTACCAGGAGATCAAAACATCACAGCCAAAGAGCAAGAAAAGATCGCGAAATACCAAGACTTGCGTATAGAGATTGAAAAGCTATGGAATGTCAAAGCAGTTGTAGTACCGATAGTGGTTGGTGCACTGGGAACAGTATCCAAAGAGCTCGAGAAACATCTTAAACGAATAGACATTCCTCTCGTTGTCCCATGCTTGCAGAAGGCTGCATTGCTAGGTACAGCCTTCATCTTGAGAAGAGTGCTTGGCATCTCAGGGTTCGGGTAGAACTCCGATATCAAGTGTGACATTCCCATCATGCGATGGTACTTCTTAAAAAAGAAAAATAATAATAACAATAATAATAAAAATAATAATAGCAAGCAAACTCAAACCATCACCAAAATAAAACAGAAATAAAATTAAGAGAAACACAACTGTTCTATGTCAGACGTTTCGATTATAAAATCTTCATCAGTGTATTTACAAATCTAGACAGCCAAGTATTTATACTCTAAACATAAAATTTGCATTAAAATGTATTTCTAAAACCCAGACAAATAAAAGAAAAATTAACATTTTAAAATCCTATTGAAATGAAAAGAAGTTTTTACATAAGAACAAAGCGGTTCCGAAACAATGAATGATTTCTGTGCCCAAAATACCCCCAAGTGGCCTTCCAAAGTCTCCTACTCCCTGTTTAAATTTTTGGATTTGGACTGACTAGAAAGAGAGTGAAAGCTCTGCGTGACAAGAACTTATACAACCCGAGACAGAAGGCAAGAGTGCAAGCTAGTGACCCTCCAAGGATTTGCTTAAGTTGCTAAATCCAGGATAGCTCGATGGGGAATTCCACCCCACCACTACGTGCAATTTTGCACGAAGTCAGCCAGCCAACACCCCTGCCATTATGCTGCCCATGATTTTCAATGCAATGGTAAGAGAACTAAGCAGTGCCACAAGCAAATATATCCAGCTCAACATCGGCTGCCCTCTCATTTAGGCCATTTGGTGTAAACAAACCCAATTTGTATTGCCAAAAAAGCTCCTTCCTGCGAAGGGAGTACACATCCTGTGCTCCATCAATGAGGCGAATAACGACCGAAAATTCACCATGGTGGCCTTCCTCGAAAAAATGAGAGAACAAGCTTGCCTGAGGGACCGCCTTTCCCGTATTAAGAGTACCAGCATTACGCTTCTGTTTGTAAGTCCGAAAGTATGATTTGTACACGTTAAATCTTTGACGAAATTTTGTTTTAGTGCTGCCAACATACTTTTTGTTGCAACATGTACATTGCAACATATAAACTACGTTTGTAGAATTGCAATCGTAAGCCCCTGAAAAATTCTTGAAAGATCGCGAATCATTCGCATTAGAAAAACTGCAGCCCTCTTGAATAATAGGGCAAATTTGACATCTCTTACCACTGCATTTAAAAGTTCCTTTTGGCACCAACTCCTGATGATTATAAAAATAACAATAATAATAATAATAATAATAATAATAATAATAATAATAATAATAATAATAATAATAATAATAATAATAATAATTGTAACGTGCAACTGTTTCTTTGTTCAAACTTTAGCTAAGTTTTTAAAGTTATCGTCAAGAGACAGTTATTGTAGAGGGACAGCTATTGTCAAGGGACGCTTCTGTCTGGTTTTGTTATCTTGTCTGTCTAAAAGTTTGTTTTGATTGTAAAGTGTTTGTCGGCCTTTGACCTTGTCTTACGTTGCAGTTTCTTATTTTGTCTATGTCTTGAACTTCCGTTTAGCGTGTTTGTCCTTATATGGTTTGTGTTTGTGCCCAGTCTAGCCCAGTCTCGGTAGCTATAAATACTTTGCGTGTGTTACTGGGCGGTGTGTGAATCCAGTTATCCAGGTTTCAAGAGCTGTGGGGATGCTGAGGAGCAGATGTGGGAGCGGAAGGCTCCATGGCCTAAAAGAAAGTTTGGTTTAGCCAACATCGCTGTTTTATAGCTACGAAGGCAAATAGATTGTAAGTTTTGTTTTCTTTTCTTCTTTAACCTCATTTTAAGTATCAATGTTAGATTTGCTGTATTTTATGAGAGATTTCTGTCATTCGTTGGAATATACTTACTACTTGAGACCATGTTGACACTTTGAATTTTGCACGCGTAGCCGTAATAGTTTCTTAATGTTCTTTCGTTGATCATTCTGTATAACCCGTTGCCTTATTATTAATCCTCAAGTAACCTTTTCTTCTAATTTAGACAAATATTCATTGCATGTTCAATTTATTTTAGCAAACCACATTTCGAGTTCTGAAAAGTTTGCAGTTTTTGTTTGCTGTGTGTCTGCGGACCGGAAGGACTGATAGTGCGTTTGACATTTGACCTAAAGCAGTTTTGGTGCTTTACAGTTTGAATCTAGCTTTCTGTGATGGAGGACCGGAAAACCAACGAAGCTTTGGTGAATTTTGAAGTTGAACGAATGAGGCTGCGAGGAGATGACGTTCGAGAAGAGGTGTCAGACACGAGGAGTATGGAGCATATGACAATGGATTGGGAAGCCCACAGATTGGAGAAAGCACGGATACTTAAGACATCCAGAGCAGGGAGATAAAGAGGGGAGAGGAAACGCGCATTGCAATGCGCGAGCGAGGTGATATGCGACCTCCTTCGCAGCGCACAGCGAGCTTTGCTGTGGAAGCAAGATGGAAGTGGACATGTTATTCGAAGAGAAGAATTCGCTTTGAGTTAGAATTTCACAAGGTTAGTACCATTTGAATCTTATGCAAATTGGTTTATACTAACTCGGCAGTACATTTTGCAAATTTAGCCAGTTCTAAACAATTTAGCAACACCAGTTTGTCAGCTATGAATGATCTACTTCAGCGGCAACTTAGGCCAGTGAAATGTTTTTGTCACAACAAAGCACACAAATACTTGATTACTGTTACGCCCATGCATGCCCATGCAAGTGCTTGTTATATTTCGTTGACGAATTCATAGACTTTAAGCCTGCGTAAAAATTTTTCTGAGACATTATGAGACTACTGGAAAATAAGGTTATTTCCATGGGGTACTCAGTTTCCCTGGATTTCTTCATACTTCCTTCATACTTTAACTTGAACGCCATGCTTCCTGTGTCGGTGACGAGCATTCACTACTGTTTGCTATGTTAGGAAAGGTACTCTTGGGACAGTTACTTACTTACAGGGGCACAGCTCTCAATAAAACACTCATAGCACAGGAGGGACACTTTCTTTTGAAGTATGAGAAAAGGACATTTTGTGGCCTGTAGACATTTTGTGATTTTGTATCTCTAGTAGGTGCTTAGAAACTTTCCAAGGTTAAATGATTGTCAGCAAGTTAGACCTACCCACATTGAACAACAACCAACAACATAAGTTTCAGGTTTTTTCATCCATTATGGTGATTTTTTTTAAGAAACTTGAGTCTGGACTTGGTAGGCAGTTTCTTAGATTTTTGGGGCCATTTTGCCCCCAAAAGTTTCTTATGAATTTCTTATTTTGTTAGTGGCTCAGTGTAGTGCATCCACTTGCCAAGGGCTGATGAACTTCTTCAAAGGTCATATTGCTTCTTCATCAAAGCCAAATCATTAGAATTTGGAAATTACTGACCAGACGTTGTAATGAATCAAAATGGCATCATCTAACCAAATATTTTTGAGACAGCCTTCCTTTATTCAATTAAGTTTAAACTTATTAACATCTTTCACTTAACAGGCAATGCATTGACAAAAAACCAGATGCAACAGTTGAATTCTGAAAATGTTGATGCATGAGACCAAATTGATGCATTCCAGTGGATATCTTTTGGGCAGAGTTGGTAGCTGTTCCTTGAATATTGCTCTCATGGTCGGCAAGCTGTTCATTGGAACTTTATGTTCAAAGACCTAACACTGCCAGAAATTTACAGTGAAACAGTTGTGTTAGAACCATTCGACCACTATATGCAAAACAGGCTATACTTTATAAGTATTTGAGTTTGAAATACTGAGTGAAGTTTGCAATTCAATAAAATCCTGCCTTTAAGAAACTACTTCATAAGAAACTCAGACCTTAAATTTTTGTAGCTGCAATTTTGTTTTTGCATTTTAACCTGAATTATTCTTGAACAATTGGAAAACAGTAGTAATTAAGGGTTAAGAATAGGCTGAGATAAAAATACTGTAGATTTCTTAAATGTGGGACTGTACCACATGTATTAAGATCAGTGTACTTTACTGGTGCCAACCTGGAGTAACATCTCACATGCTACATATTTTCCCTTCGTTGCAAGTCTTCTCAGTAAACAAAGATCAATTGTTTCTCTCTGATCCTCCATTTATTAGTTTACTTACCAAGGGAGTTGATCCTGGGGATTTTGCTCTTCTACAAATTTATTTTTGGGGTAACAATATAGACCTGTTTTCGGTACTTTGTGATCAGTTTATTTGTATTATTTATGTCTTAGGTTCCTTCTTTATTGTGTTTGGTAGTAGCAGAATTTTAAAATGACATGAACTGAGCTAGACCAGAGATTGTTTTTGTTATGCAATTGTATCCTTGAGCCTCAGCACCACTTTTCTGCCCAATGCCGTTTTATTTGCGGAGGGGGGGGGGGTTGAGTTCAGTTCTTCCACAGTAAAGGTTCCAGGGTATGTGCTGCCCAAAAGAATATACTTTTTCAGACTTCTAGTCTGGGCAAGGGTGTGCTTTTCACAATTTTGGTCAAAGAAAAGTCAAATTGGTAATTTCCTGATAGAAAGTCAAAAGTTTGGTGATTTTGGTGTAGAGAGGGCAAAAATTTGGCTATTTTTGTTTAGAAAATGCCAACTCATTGCACTTTTGATGTAGAATTTAGCCAAGGGTATCATTTTCACAAAAATTGGTCTAGCCAACAGTACCATTTTGGAAATGTGGGTTGCACACCCCTGCACAAAGTTTAGCCCAGAGCCTCCTTTCCCTTGTGGCTTCATTTTTTCTTCAAGGATCTCAAGAGTTTCTAAAAGCATCAGAAACCTTGCACCAATAATAAATAGGACAGGATCAAGGAATTCTTGGCATTTAACTGTTGAAGCTTCCATTAAGAATTGAAGAACTTTAGAACTTGCAGCTCATCTGAATTCCTTATAGAAATGTGTATCTGCAGGTGTTGCAAAACTGCAAAATGGTAGCAAAAAATTAAGAATAGCTTGGTTGACATGGCACAATTGTGCCAGAAAATATTCACTGAAATTTTATTGAAAATTTAAAACTGTTGCAAACCTGACTCAGACTGAAAAAGTTTGAATGACTGTGCTGTAGATAAAGAACAGCTGATGCAAACACTGTCAGTCCAACTGAAAAAAGTTTGTGCCAATGGCAGGCATCACAGGAGTTGAGAAGTCCTAATTGAGTTTTTGACCTCCCGTTATGATGCTCAAATGGTGTGGCTCAACCCTGCCTGCCAAACCATCTTTGCTGCAAACTCAAAGGATTACAGCACTGTGCAAACCAATTATTTCTGAACCTTCTTTAGAGTCATTCACAAGTTAGATCTCAGGTGAGAATTTACATGGATAAAAATAAGTGAAGCATCTTGCATAGGTAACTTTGTGTGGTCTTTGTGTGGTGCAAATCTCATGTGACACCTAATTTGAGATACAGTAGCCTTCAGTTTAAATATTTCATCAGACATTTTGGACAAGAATGAATGAAAGGAAGTCAATCTTATTTAGTTTGCTCTTTTTCATGTATCTGTATTTAAGAGCTAAGCTGAGATAAGCAGTAGAATGTTTTTCAAATCAAATTAGAGTCCATCAGTGCTAATTTGAGAAGAATCTTTTACTTGTGCCTTGTTTCTGAAGTTCCCTCCAAAACCTGCAAAAAGACACATTACAGTTGTCATCTTAAATGTAGGCCAAACTATTTGTTCAATACTTCAACTTCTAGTAAATGGTTGATGCACCACACTTACAGTAGCCATTGACAAAATAAGAAATTCATATGAAACTTTTGGGAGCAAAATGGCCCTAAAATCTAAGAAACTGCCTACCAAGTCCAGACTAACGTTTCTTGCAAAAAAAATCACCATAATGGATGAAAAAACCTGAAACTTATGTTGTTGGTTGTTGTTCAATGTGGGTAGGTCTAACTTGCTGACAATCATTTAACCTTGGAAAGTTTCTAAGCACCTACTAGAGATACAAAATCACAAAATGTCTACAGGCAACAAAATGTCCTTTTCTCATACTTCAAAAGAAAGTGTCCCTCCTGTGCTATGAGTGTTTTCTTGGGAACTTTGCCCCTGTAAGTAAGTAACTGTCCCAAGAGTACCTTTCCTAACATAGTAAACAGTAGTGAATGCTCGTCACCGACCCAGGAAGTATGGGGTAGTATGAAGAAATCCAGGGAAACTGAGTACCCCATGGAAATAACCTTATTTTCCAGTAGTCTCATGATGTCTCAGAAAAATTTTTACACAGGCTTAAAGTCTATGAATTCTTCAACGATATATAACAAGCACTTGCATGGGCATGCATGGGCGTAACAGTAATAAAGGATTTCCGTGCTTCGTCGTGACAAAAACATTTTCTTGGCCTAAGTTGCCGCTGAAGTAAATCATTCATAGCTGACAAACTGGTGTTGCTAAATTGTTTAGAACTGGCTAAATTTGCAAAATGTACTGCCGAGTTAGTATAAACCAATTTGCATAAGATTCAAATGGTACTAACCTTGTGAAATTCTAACTCAAAGCGAAATCTTCTCTTCGAATAACATGTCCACTTCCATCTTCCTTCCACAGCAAAGCTCGCTGTGCGCTGCTAAGGAGGTCGCATATCACCTCGCTCGCGCATTGCAATGCGCGTTTCCTCTCCCCTCTATATCTCCCTGATCCAGAGCAAATTCGAAGCGTGAATTGACGAAGGCGATCAATCGTGTGTCCGATGCATTGACAGTTGGTGGAGAATCTGATGGCATAGAAATCGCTGCGAGACGGATGGAACATACATTCTGTGAATTTAGCAAAGCGTGTGAAATCTACCGTCATTCATTACGAGACGAAGATGACATCGAAGAGTGCACGGCGTATTTCCATGAAGCAAAGACAAGATTTTTGAGCATGAAAGATAGAGTGGCTTTCTGGAATGATTCATCAAAATTGGAATTTCATCGTAATGAGCATGAAGGAAGCAAAATCAGATCAGAAGACTCGGTAAGTCAAACGAAATCTCATTCTTCTCGTAGAAGCCACTCTTCAAGGAGCTCAAGAAATTCAAGAATGTCTCGTCTCAGTGAAACAATACTGAGAAATTCAACGAAGCGAGCGTCATTGCTGGTTGAAGCATCGATGATGGAAAGACATCAGAGCCTTGCAAACGAAGAAATGCGATTGAAATGCGAAGAAGTGAGATTAAGTCAACTGAAACAAAAGTTGACATTGGAGACAGAAATTGCGAAAGTCGAAGCAGAGGAGAAGGCTTGTGCTGAGTTTATCAAGTCAACTGAGAGACACTGCGAAGGAGTGTCTGGTGTACAGAGAGAGAATGAAGGTTTTGCATAGAGAAGATCAGTCCAGAGCAATCCATTCATGTCAACAGAGTTTCAACCAAGGATGAAGGATGATTCCCAATGCAAGCCCCCTGTGTTTATGGCACATCCCCACCCTGTGTCTTCGACACGTCCCCCTCCTGTCCTGTGTCTTTGACACATCCCCGCCCTGTGTCTTCGACACGTCCCCCTCCTGTGTCTATGACACACCCCTACCCTGTGTCTATGACACACCCCTGCCCTGTGTCCTCGACACGTCCCGACCCCTGTCCCGACCCTACTCCAATGATACAACCCGACCCTGTGAACAGCCAGTCGCAGTCTGCAGTCGATGGCGAGTTAGCACTTCCAAAGTCAATGTTGAACGTTAGTGCTCCTCCATGGCAACAACAAACTATGAGAGAACCTTTGCAACAAGTGATGAAAACCGAGCCTGTGAGAATGTCAGCAAGCCACCATTCGAGCTCACATGAATCAGATGATACTGGTGTAGAATACCTTGAAACCATGAAAAAATTGGCGGTTGCTACAATGTTGCCGAAATCAGAGCTGACAGTTTTTGATGGTAACCCCTTGAAATACTTCATTTTTATGCGAACCTTTGAAAACAATGTTGAAAAGGATACTGATGATTTTTCTAGAAGATTGCAACTTCTCGTTCAGTTTTGTACAGGGAAAGCCAGAAGGGTTATCGAGAGCTGTATCCTACTTGAACCAGAAGAAGGCTATCTGAAAGCGAAGAGATTGTTGGCAGAAAGATTTGGTGATGTTTTCAAGGTGTCAAATTCATGGATGGAGAAGGTGTCAAATGGACCTATTATCAAACCTGGAGACCGTGAGGCATTGCAGGAGCTGGCAGACGATCTCGGAAGTTGTGCGATGACACTCAAAGCGACAGGAAGGCTGGCGCAGATAAACAATGAAGATCGGTTGGTGAAGATTTTGGGGAGATGCCCTGGATTTGTGAAATCACGATGGCAATCACATGTTCAAGATATCAGAACCAAAGGACGAGAACCAAACATTGAAGATGTGCAGAGACTAGCGAAGACCATTGCTTTGGAGAAGAATGACCCTGTTTATGGTAAGCTTATGGATGGCGAAGGGAAGGATTCTGCAGCCACAACGAAGACGGGCAGAAGAATGGGAAAAGCTACTATTAGACCAACATCTCAGCGAAACATGAACTTCAGTGTACAGACAAATGGCGAGAATATCAAGCAGATTGGTGAACATGTCAAGTGCTACTACTGTGAAAAGAATCATAAAGTTGACAGCTGTGAAGAATTTAAGAAGTTGAATGGTGAGGAAAAGTTCAAAGTTATACGTGCTAAGAAACTTTGCGATAATTGTCTTTCTTCATTTCATTATGCTGCTGGATGCAGACGTAAACATGCGTGTGAAGTACCAGGATGTGAAATCAAACGAAAACACATGACTTCAGTACACGACCAAGTGTTGGAATTTGAACAAAGACGCAATGAGCAGTGGAAGAAGACGGCTGGTGGAGACCAAAGAGACAATGCACGTGATCCGAAGCAATTTGTTGGATTGGCAAGTCAGACTGGGGCCGGATGTGGCAACCAAGCATTATCGATTGTTCCAGTGAAGGTGCAGGCAAGAGGAAAAGGTAAACTCGTTGAAAATTATGCTTTACTTGACAGTGGCTCGACAGCAACTTTTTGCAGTGCTAGTTTACTCAGGGAGCTTGGTGAAAAAGGTAGAAGATGTCAGATGTCAGTGGCAACGATAGATGGTGTGAAGGAAGATTGCAAATCCTCTGTGACGAGCTTAGAAGTGTTGGATCTTGATGACGATGTGTTAGTTGAATTGCCCAATGCGTTTTCCATGCAACAGTTGAACATTTCAAAGGATGCCATTGCTAGACAAGAAGATGTAGACAGATTGGCGTACTTGCAAGGTGTGCAGCTACCAAGAGCAATTGACAATGGTGAAATCAGTCTGTTGATTGGCGCTGATGTGTGCCTGAAGCTCTACAGCCAGTGGAAATTCGCAAATCTAGAAATGGAGGGCCATTTGCTGTTAAGACAAGATTTGGATGGACTCTCAATGGACCACTGAATCGATCTAGCAGAGGTAAATATTGTTTCTTCATGAATGCAACATCTTCAAGTGACGAATTTCTGAGCAACCAGCTGAAAAACTATTTCAACCAAGATTTCAATGAGTCCTTAGCCGACGATGGGAAGATGATGTCAGTTCAAGACAAACGTGCATTGAAAATCTTTGAAGAATCAGCTCATTTGGTGAATGGTCATTATCAGATTGCAATCCCATGGAAACAAGGTCAACCGTGCATGCCAAACAACAGAAGACTTGCAGAACAGCGTCTGGGACATTTGAAGAGAAGACTAATTCTTGATCCTGCTCTGAAGCAAAGGTATGCGAATTTTATTGATGACCTTCTTGATAAGGGATATGCACGCAGAGTTCCTGCCCAGCAGCTCAGTTGTAATGATGAAACTGTATGGTACCTTCCACACCACAACGTAGTTCATGCGAAGAAGCCAGACAAGGTGAGAGTGGTTTTTGATTGCGCTGCAAAATATCATGGTGAATCACTAAATGACAAAATCCTACAAGGTCCAGATTTGACGAATTCTCTTGTTGGTGTGTTATGCAGGTTCAGACAGGAAGCTGTTGCAGTGATGGCTGATGTGGAGGCGATGTTCCACCAGGTTTGTGTACACCCTAAAGATGTGAATGCTTTGAGATTTCTGTGGTATCCTCATGGCGACTTGTCTGCTCAGCCTTGTGAATATCAGATGATGGTGCATTTGTTTGGAGGTGTGTGGTCGCCTAGTTGCTCAAGCTTTGCTTTGAAGAAGACGGCGGTGGACAATTGTGACAAGTTTGATCCTGATGTCATCACTACATTGAACCGAGACTTCTACGTTGACGATCTGTTGAAATCAGTGGAGAATTCAGAAGAAGGGATCAGGATGTACAATCAGTTATGTGAGTTTCGCCTAACAAAGTGGATCAGCAATAGCCGAGCAGTATTGAATGCAATACCAGAAGGAGAATGGTCGAAGGAACTAAAAGACCAAAGCTTAGCGAGAACACCTGCTACTCAGTAAAAATACAAAAGTTCTGGGGTCACCCAGTCCTTATTCCTCATGCAGAAGATGTAGTAGGATGCACGAAATGCACTTTCCATACATTTACTTATAAGTCTCGTGTAGTTGATATTATTCTTCTTTGCAAACCTTGTCAGTCCATCAATATTATTCGTAACAAATCCTAAGATTGTGATTTCAATGAAAATTATTTCAAACTTGTTACAGTGAATTAGAGAATCGTCCTTTAGTTCCTCGTATCTTCGTTTTTTATATTCTCTTGACTTCATCGAATTTGTTTCGAAACACACTGTGAGTTCCATTACTATCATTTTGTCGTGATCCACCAAGACAACGTCAGGTCTCATTGTTTTGAAACACATAGTTGGATTTCTGTAGCCATCAATATCCACAAAAAGACTGATAGCACGACCAACAAGCGGGGCCAGATAGTGAGCTATTGTCAACAGAACCGAATTGTGCCTCCAGGTATATCTGCCTTGCGTCAGAGCAGCAGACCAGTTTGACAAGACATGAAGCTGCGTTTGAGCCTTTTGGCAGTGTGTACAAAGATTATCGTTAGCCACCTTCCATCTTTTGAGAGGTTACTCTTATTTGGAAGCGAGAATATTAAGGCTCTTCTGCAGAAGCTGTTAATATTCTTTGGCATTCTGGATGTCATAAGATGCCACTTGTCAATCAAAGATTTTTTACAGTTTGCAACAAGGTGTTTAATTATGACATTCTGTTCTTTCAATTTTGCAAAACTTGCAGCTATTTCATCTTCTTTCCTTTTTAGTAATTTTTTGTCACAGATGGTCTTTAGGTTCACTCTAGCACTCTGCTTCTGCTCAATGACTGAACTCTCGACGATTTCATCTTCTCTGACATGTTTTGATGATGTGATGTTGTAATAATAATAATTTACTGTTGGCAAATTAGATCGTTATGCGAAAGGACAAATAAAAAATATGAAGAAACTAGAACAGATCTTCAAAAAGCATCATGTGAAGAAGAAAGGAGTAAAGGTTGTTATGGAAGAGCTTAAGCAAAGAATAACAGCGAAAGCAGCAAAGATAGACAGATATGAAAAGCGGATAAACCAGTTTAGAATAAACAGGATGTTTTCATCGAACCAAAAGCGAGTTTTTGTAGAATTGAATGGTGAAGTACTTAAAGAGAATACAGTACCAAATGCGGACGAAAGTAGAACGTTTTGGAGTGAAATATGGGACAACCCAGTAGAACATAACGATGATGCCGAATGGCTACGAGAGATCGAAACTGAATCAAAAGGAGTCAATAAACAAGATGATGTTAAAATCACTGCCCAGGATGTAAGAAAGCAAACGGGGAAAATACCAAATTGGAAGGCAGCCGGGCCTGACGGAGTACAAGGCTATTGGCTGAAAAACTTGTCATCATTACACGATAGAATTGCTTGCCAGCTAAATGCGGTAGTCGAAAGTGGAGACATTCCAGCATGGATGACGTATGGAAGAACGGTATTATGTGTGAAGGACAGAAGTAAGGGAAATGCTGCGAGTAACTTCAGACCTATTTCATGCTTACCACTAATGTGGAAATTGCTAACGGGTATGCTGTCCGAGCAGCTGTACAAGCATGTAGATACTAATGATATGTTACCATCAGAACAGAAAGGCTGTCGTAAAGAGACACGCGGAACGAAGGATCAACTACTCATTGATAGAATGGTACTTAAGAACTGTAAAATAAGACACACCAACCTAGCTATGGCGTACGTGGATTATAAAAAGGCGTATGACATGATACCACACTCGTGGATACTAAAGAGTCTACAACTGGTTGGGGCAGCTGATAACATTGTGAACGTCCTTGAAAAGAGTATGACGAAATGGAAGGTACAGTTGAACGCAGGAGATAAAATATTAGGGGATGTCAACGTCAAACGTGGAATATTCCAAGGAGATAGCCTTTCGCCACTCCTATTTGTTATCTGTCTCATACCAATGTCACTAATTTTGAGAAACATGAAAGCTGGATATAGTTTGGGAAAGAATCAGCCAAAATTAAATCACCTTCTATATATGGATGACTTAAAGCTATTTGGACAGAGTGAAAGAGACATAGAATCACTTGTAAATACAGTGCATAGATTTAGTTGTGACATTGGCATGCGATTCGGTATAGAAAAGTGCGGTGTAATTATCATGAAGCGTGGAAAGATTGTAACTTGTGATGGAATTGAACTACCGGATGGAGAGAAGATGAAAGGCGTCAGCGAAGAAGGTTACAAGTACTTGGGTATAGTAGAACTAGATGGGATAAAGGAGAAAGAAATGAAAGAGAGATTCACGAAGGAATACAAGCGAAGGATTAAACTTATATTGAAGTCAAACTTGAACAGCAGGAATGCCATTTCAGCAATGAATATTTGGGCAGTAGCTGTGATGAGATATGGGGCTGGGATAGTGAAGTGGACGAAAGCGGAACTGGAGAAACTAGACAGACAGACACGGAAAATTATGACGATGAACGGAGCATTACATCCAAAAAGTGACGTCGATAGATTGTATGTTGCAAGACAGAGAGGTGGAAGGGGATTGCAAAGTGTATTAGAAACCATCCAGTCAGAGGAAAATAGCCTTAGATGGTATGTTAAAAACAGCCAAGAGCAATTATTAAAAGCAGTGCATAAACAACAGGAAATGAATACTGACATCATTAAGCCATCAGAGTATAAAGATCAAAGAAAAAAAGAAAGAGAAGTCAAGTGGCATGAAAAAGTAATGCATGGTCAGTTTTTCAGAGATACGGATGGGATAGTAGACAGGAAGAAATCATGGTTGTGGCTAAAAATGGAGACTTGAAGAAAGGAACAGAAGCACTAATTATGACAGCACAAGAACAAGCAATACGTACGAATTACGTTAAACATCATATCGACAAATCAAGAGATTCGCCGAGTTGCAGAATGTGTGGTGAGAAGGGGGAAACAGTGAGCCATATCATATGTGAATGTAGCAAATTAGCCCAGAAGGAATATAAGCGTCGCCACGACAACGTAGCACGGATAGTTCACTGGGAGATTTGCAAGAAGTATGACCTACCCAGGGGTGAACAGTGGTACAATCATAAGCCAGAAGGCGTCACTGAAAATGAAAGCATTAAGGTACTGTGGGACTTTAACATAAACACAGATTACGAAATTGAGCATAGGCGACCAGACATTGTTGTCGTGCTGAAACCAGAAAAAGAGTGCTTAATCATTGACATAGCTGTACCAGGAGATACAAGGATAAAACAGAAGGAAAAAGAGAAAATTGAAAAGTATCAAGATCTAAAAAGAGAAATTGCAAGATTATGGTGCCTTCGAAAAGTAACTGTCATTCCAGTTGTAGTTGGTGCATTGGGATGTGTCACAAAAGAAGCAGAGCAATACATTGAGAAGATAGGAATCAAGATCAGGACTGAAGTGATACAGAAAACGGCATTGTTAGGAACTGCAAGAACATTGAGAAAGGTTCTCGAAACCTGAGGCTAGTTGTTCTAGCTTGCTTTCGGGACGAACTTACCAGGAACTTTTTTCTGTGATAAAAAGAACATAATAATAATAATAATAATAATAATAATAATAATAATAATAATAATAATAATAATAATAATAATAATAATAATAATAATAATAATAATAATAATAATAATAATAATAACAATAATAATAACAATAATAATAATAATAATAATAATAATAATAATAATAATAATGATAATAAGCAGCTTAGGGGTACAGCGATTGGCACCAAATGCGCTCCTTCATACGCGATTCTGTTTTTGGCCGCGCTAGAAGAAAAATTACTGGCTGAAGCTCAAGATAAACCGTGGGTATGGTGGAGGTATATAGATGATGTTTTTTTGATTTGGCAGCACGGGGAGGAACAACTTAGGGATTTTATATCTTTCTTAAATGGGGCACACGACTCTATAAAATTTACAGCGGAATGGTCAACAGATAAGGTGAATTTTCTCGACGTTCAAGTCATCAAACAGGGTAACAGACTTATAACGGATTTGTTTACAAAACCTACGGATACCCATCAACTCCTGCATCGAACTTCATGTCATCCAAATCACACCAAAAAGGGAATTCCATATAGCCAGGCCCTTAGAATTCGCCGCATTTGTTCAGAGGAACAGTTTTTTATAGATAGGGTAGGAGATTTAAAAGCTTGGCTTTTAGCTAGAGGTTACAGTGAAAACGAGGTCGACAGCCAAATCAATAGGGTGCGGGACAAAAATCGTGCAACTTTGTTAAATCCTATACCTAAGGAAAAGGATGATATGAAAATACCTTTTGTGTTGACATATCACCCAGCTATGTACAAGGTTTATGACATCCTTCGCAAAAACCAGAACCTATTACTGGTAGACAGTGAGCATGAGACAGTTTTTAAGGACAAAATATTAGTTTCTTTCAGAAGGGCAAAAAGTTTGAAGGATAAACTTGTGAGGGCTAAGCTGCCAAGTATAGATGCGGAGTTGATGGAAAAGGGTACTTTTAGATGTAATGGCAGAAGGAGTTGCCAGATTTGTCCTTTGATGAGGGAGGGGGATACATTCCACAATTTTGATTCCACCAGATCTTTTAAAAATTTCTCGGGGCGATACGATTGCAACTCTGATCACGTTGTTTATTTGTTGCAGTGTAAGTCATGCAACAAGAAATATGTGGGGAGTACTAAGACTAAATTTCGGCAAAGGTTTAATGTTTACAAGTCCTATTTTAGGACATACGCACGCAAACACGACGAAAATTCTCTTGATAAAAGGAAGCCTGTCCCACAGGCTTGTTTTTTCAGTCATTTCTTTGAAAACGGACACAATGGGACTTTTCGGGTGGGTATCACAATTATAGATGGGGCAGATGATGTTTTTTCGCTTCGCCGAAAGGAGTTGTTTTGGCAATATCGACTCCAAACTTTTTCACCAAAGGGTCTTAATGAAAGAGCTGCAGACGTGGAATTAGACATATTTGCGTGCGGAGGAACAGCTTAGATTCTGCCAATGCATCTAAAGGTCCCTAGAGGTTGCTCTTGTTTAAGGAATTAGTATCAGGCCATCTGGGATTCAGCAGTTGCTAAAAGAAGAGTTAAGCATCATGCGAATCTTTCGGGGGGTCACTTGGGGGTAACTGTGAGTTGCCAGAGCAGCCTCAAGAGTATCGGAAAAAATTGGAATTCGTATCTGGCAATCTGGAGTGTAGCTGTTGCTAAAAAAGAGTTAAGCATCATGCAAAATATTTCGGAGGGTCAGTTGGGGGTAACTGAGTTGCCAGGGCAGCCTCAAGGGTAAAGAATTAGTATCAGGCCATCTGGGATTTAGCTGATGCTAAAAGAAGAGTTAAGCATCAAGCGAATATTTCGGAGGGTCTTTTGGGGGTAACTGTAGAGCTGCCAGGATAGCCTCAAAGGAATAACTTAAACTTTAAAACGCTTCCAATCCGTTCTCTATTGGTCAGGGACAAAGGGATCAGGTATTTTAATCTGTAAATAGACTCGTTATGTATAATTTTATCGGTAAACAATCTGTATAAATTCTCGGCTGTCCCAGTAAAGTTTTACTCTGAGGAAGATTTTTAATCGAAACGTTAGCTTTTATAAAACAGTCTTATTTTTCATATTTTCTTTTCTGTTTTTCCTGAAGGTGGTTTTAGTTTTCATAATAATAATAATATTAATAATAATAATGAAGGAGGGGGATACGTTTCAAAATTCTGACTCCACAAGGTCTTTCAAAAACTTCTCAGTTCCCTCCACAAAAACTTTTAGCTTTAAATTCATGGTTGAAACTACAAATCTTTAAGATTTCCAGATTATTACGCAAAGCTTACCCCTGCGTAGACTTTCGAGTTGTTTTTCGATCAGGAAGACGTATTGAAAACTTTTTCCCATTTAAGGATCGTATTCCTAAGAATGTTTGCTCCCATGTGGTTTATAAGTATTCGTGCTCAGGCTGCCAGGCCTGTTACATAGGTAAAACATCTCGCCACTTGTTAATTAGAAGTAGGGAACATTTGGGAATAGGTAAAAAAGGTCAGCCTATCAAGACATCACCTTCGGCCATAAGTGAACACATTAAACAAACAGGCCATTGTGCGAATTTAGAAAATTTTACTATTCTGGAGAAGGCCAACAATGAATATGATCTATTGATTTTTGAGAGTTTATTAATTTTGCGTGACAGACCGTCCCTTAACGCTCAAAACTCATCAATACCCCTCGTTTTGTTCTGATCCCTGGGGTATTTGGCTTGTGTACCACTCACTTGTTTTTCCAAGTTGTCTTGACTGACCAGTTAAACAGGTTTTATAATCAGTGCTATATAAACAGCACGTGTATTTTGATTTATTAGCTGAGGATGGCACGAGTTTGAGTGCCGAAACGTTCTAAATAATTGATCATGTCTTAATTTATTTAATAATGTAACTACTGGATTGTCACTAACTTGGACATGTCGTAATCACTGGATTGTCAATTTTTCTACTGGATTTGTCGTCTTTTTATCATGTCATCCTGAGCATCCTGAGAGTTAATAAAAATGAAACTGTTCGTCGTGACACTTGCAATAAAATTTATATTCTGGCTGCGATTCCCTAAACAAATCTTTGAGAAAGAAGTCCCTAAAAAGTAGCCGCAAGGATGTCCGATGACTCATATTCCTCGTAGCGAAAGGGAGACCTCGCATCAAACAGCTTTGGCGGGAAAGCGGGAAGGCATTCGTCATTTTCCTTCGAAGTTGCTCGAGAGGATCAGAAACGAAGCAATAATAATAATATTGCTTTTTTTGACACGTGCTGGCATGGCGGACGGACGTCAATGAGCGCCATGGTACTTTAGGGAAATTTAGAGCGATGGTGGAATGAAATGATATGCTTAAATGTTATTACTTGAATGAAAATAGAATCAATAGCTTAATGTGATAATTTTCGTATTGGATGACTGGAAGAACAACTGCGTAAGTGTTATTTGTTATTGGCTGTCGAAGTTGCTATGAGTCAACCGCAAGGGACTAAGACCAGACTCATGGCAGGGAAGGAGCGTGATATAAATGAAATAAAAGATATTCTTGAAGAGGAACTGAAACCAATCAAAGACAGCATAGCTTCACTGCCAGATAAAAGTTACATTGATGTCGCTGTTGAGAACATAAATAAATACATTTCAGAAGAGCTCGAGCAACGTGACGTGAAGATACGGCTATTGGAAGAACGGGTAGACATCTTGGAAAGCAAATTTGCCGTTTTGAACAGCCTAGATAAGAGAATTGAGGAGAGTGAACAATATAGTAGACGTTATTGTTTGAGAATGTATGGTGTGAAGATCCCATCACCAGGTGAAAGGGAGAATATGATGAAAAAAGTTGAAGATGTTTTAACAAAATTGGATTGTGGTGTTGGAATTGACGCGGTGGATAGCGCTCATAGAATTGGCCAGGTAACGACAGATCAGAATGGAACTCAACAGCAGCAAGTAATCGAGCAGCTTTAGTCAACGTACTAAGGTGTACAGAAAGAGAAAATCAATCAAAGATGTGAAAATACGACTGGATTTGACGCGGAAAAGGCTTGGAATTTTGAAGGATGCAGACGATATGAC
Source organism: Aurelia sp. 3 sensu Dawson et al. (2005) (assembly GCA_964020215.1). Classification (NCBI taxonomy): domain Eukaryota; kingdom Metazoa; phylum Cnidaria; class Scyphozoa; order Semaeostomeae; family Ulmaridae; genus Aurelia; species Aurelia sp. 3 sensu Dawson et al. (2005). Next base: position 9,556,099 of record OZ026590.1, read on the forward strand.
GAAATCGCGCGATGACATCACCTTTGTATTTGCGGATATTAACTGTCGGCTAGCTGCAAAATTGGCAAATGGAGACTTTATCTTCTTCGAATCCATAGACGACCTAAATGACAAATTAGACAGCATTGTACAAGCAGCAGAAGACTAAACTGATTTATTTTTCCATGTCTGATAATTGATGCGTGTGCAGGCGAGGGGCATGCTGCGCTCTGAAAATTGGGTACAAATCTGCTGCAAAAATCCATTCAAAAACTCAAAAATCCGTAAAATATCATTAAAATTTTTGTTTTACTTATTTTCATTTAAACTTTGGACGTTTTTTTTTCGGGAGTGTCATGCGCCCCTCCTGTACGTGCATCACTTTTTTATTTGTCTTCTGCTTTGTTTCTGAAAATACTGTCTTGATCTTGAGTTTTGTTTTTTTTGGACTGTGGCAGTATTTCCCAATCAGTTTTTTTAGAAAAACCTAATGCAAAAGGAATCCAACAAAACACACCGCGCGGTATAGATTTCCTCCGCTAAAACGTTGTTTGTCCCCTTTGAATTGAATAGTTTGCTGTTGTCTTTTTCTGAAGTCGCAATAGTTAGCTAGACTCTTCCATTCCCAATGGGAATTTTTCCAGATATACATTTCGGACTTTATCCTAAATAACGAAATGATTAATACAATGCCACCAAGCCCATGAATTAATTTCCCTAGTGCATGACTTGCCATTTCCCACGTGAAATCGTTCAGTCAATGCCTTCTCTTGTGTTATGTGTGTTGTAGTTTTAAGTATTTCAAATGTTGTATGTTTGTCTTTTACTCGTCAATTTTTCCATGTTCCTTTGTTTTCGCGAAGTTACCCTGTTTTCAACGGTTATTGTCCATTGAAATTCTGAGTGGCCAAGGAGATGGATATACTTAATGCCAATAGGAATTGAACAGTGGCATGCAGGAATAGCTTCCCCTGAGATTCATGTCCTGCGCAAAATAGCGAAACTTTTGCCGATGGGCTGCATTGTTTCAGATTGTATTTGTTCTACTGCTTATTTGTACCTTTTCATATGGGCGTCGGTTGTCACTACTCCGATATCTATAATTACTACTGGGTTGCTTTATTATTCACTGGACTCTGTCAATGAAAAGGCGTTACGTATTCAAGATCCATTTAGAATTTACATGTTTGTCACGCCCCTTGTGATTGTTCACGTGTTCTTCATGGCTACTATGACTAAACATTGCGTGAATTTGGTCGTAACGAAATTTTGTCTTTATCGGAAGCATTTCATAAGGCGCTGTCTGTTTGCAATGCAAATTGGCCTGTGTCTTGCCTACCTTCAATCCGTCGAAAATGTATTGCTCCTTTCTGGGGATATTGAAACAAACCCAGGACCCGAACAAACTAAGATTTTGAATTTTTGTCACTGGAATCTCAATAGTATTTGTGCCAGGAATCAAATAAAACTTTCTTTGCTTGAGGCTTACAATTCAATTCATCATCTTGATATAATTGCCCTCTCAGAGACCATGTTGGATAGCACGATAAGCAGTGATCAAATTATCATTGAAGGATTTAGCAATGAAATTTACCGCAATGACCATCCAAGCAACACTAAGATTGGAGGGGTTTGCTTGTATTATCGAGAAGGGTTGCCTATTAAGCGTAGAAAAGAGTTTGAGCTGCTGCAAGAAATGATTGTCACGGAGGTATCTATTTCTCGCAAAAAAATATTCTTCGTTACTGTTTATCGCAGTCCAAGTCAGGATAGAGGGCAATTTGCATTGTTCATAGATAAGTTACAATCCATAATTAGTAGATTGAAAACAGAAAAGCCGCACGCGTTGATATTAACAGGAGACTTTAATTGCAGATCGTCGCAGTGGTGGCATGGGGACACTGAACAACCTGAGGGGAGTGACCTAGATGAACTCATTGAAACAAATAATTTATATCAACTGATTGATGAACCCACGAATATAAGAGGAGACAGTATGTCCTGTATCGACCTTATAATAACAGACCAACCTGCCTTTTTTGTCGAGACTGGGGTAAACCCATCCTTAGATGACTTCTGTCAACACCAAATTGTCCATGGGAAAGTAAATATAGCCATTCCGTTTCCACCCCCGTATAAAAGAACTGTTTGGGATTATTCCAAGGCAGATATTTTCAATCCAAATAAAATTGTCCAGTTTAATGACAAAGACCCTCCTTGGATATCCCACGAAGTGAAAAGTGCAATAAAGAGAAAGCACCGTGTTTACAAGAAGTTTGTGCAAAGAGGTAGGAGGGTGGAGGACTGGGAAAACGTAAAGGAAGTTCGTAAATCAACTTCAAAATTAATCGCTGATGCCAAGGAGAACTACTACTAGAAATTAGGTAGAAAACTTTCAGACCCTAATACTGGTACTAAAGCATTTTGGTCATCACTAAAAAGGCTGACTGGCAATAAAAAACACCCCAGTATTCCCCCGATACTCGAAAATGGGCTTTTTGTTGTGAACTTTGAATCTAAAGCAAATGTACTGAATGATTACTTTGTAGCACAGTGCTGTTCAGCAGGAACATCAAGTACTATACCCAATTTTGTGCCGAATTCTGTTCCAGCCCTGCAGCATCTCGATATTAATAGGGAAAGGGTACTGAAGCTCATTCGAGCACTTGATTCCAGCAAATCCCATGGGTGCGATGACATTTCTGTTACTATGATTAAGATATGTGAAGATGCAATCGTTGAACCTTTGTGCATGATCTTTGAAAGGTGTATTGAGACTGGTATCTATCCTTCTTCTTGGAAAAAGGCAAATGTTGTTCCAATTCATAAAAAAGGGAGTCGGCAATGCAAAAATAACTATCGTCCAATCTCTTTGCTTCCTATTTTTTCGAAGATCTTTGAAAAACTGCTGTTTGATGCAATCTACAGTCATTTGAGTGAGAATAAACTATTGACACCAAACCAATCTGGATTCCGTCCTGGAGACTCCACCATAAACCAGTTGTTGTTTATAACACATAAGATCTACTGTGCGTTTGATGATACTCCGAGCAAAGAAACACGGGCAGTATTCCTTGATCTGTCAAAGGCATTTGATAGGGTATGGCATGAAGGACTTATCCACAAACTTAGATGTAATGGAGTATCTGGGGATATGCTTGCTCTTATTTGCAACTTTCTGATGAATAGGAAACAAAGGGTGGTTTTGAATGGGAAGAATTCAGAGTGGAAGGATATTCTTGCAGGAGTACCCCAAGGGTCTGTGCTGGGCCCTTTATTCTTCCTCATCTATATAAATGACCTATGTGACAACTTGAATAGTGACGTCAGGCTATTTGCAGATGATACTTCGTTGTTTTCGGTGATTGAAAACGAGATTATCGGTGCTGAAGAACTGAATCGAGATCTTGAGAAAGTGCGGCTTTGGGCCTGGCAATGGAAAATGCAGTTCAACACGGACAAAACCGAAGAAGTAATCTTTTCTACCAAATTAGCTAGAAGTTTCCACCCTCCCTTACTGCTAGGTAACGATGAAGTTAAGAGGGAAGATGAGCACAAGCATCTAGGGATGATTTTGGATTCAAAATTGAATTTTAAGAGTCACATCAGAGCAGCCATACTTAAAGCAAGGCGAGGAATTGGGCTTATACAATATCTCTCAAAGTCTGTCTCTAGAGATGTCCTTAATCTAACTTACAAATTATATGTCAGGCCTCATCTATGGTGTACCACAGATATGACCCTGAAATGCGACTAGGTTTTACACAAAAACTTGAACAAACGCAGTATGCTGCAGCACTAGCTGTCTCTGGTGCCTGGAGAGGTACAAATAGGCAAAGACTTTACAATGAATTAGGATGAGAAACCCTGTACAGTAGAAGATGGTACCGACGCTTATGTCATTTCTTTAACCTCAAAAATAATCAGTCCCCTGAATATCTCTTCAATCTAATTCCTGCTGAACGGCAAACCAATTATGATCTTAGAAATCAGCGGATATACACCCCGGCTGTTAGTAGGACTGTCCGTTTTTCAAATACGTATTTCAGTAATGCACCTTACGAATGGAATTTACTTGATAGAGATATAAGGAGCTCTAAGTCTATTGCTGAATTCAAGCGCAAACTCCTGTCGAAAATACGTCCTGCTGAAAACTCTGTTTACAACATATATGATATTGAAGGTGTTAGAATCTTAACAAAATTGCGTTTGAATTTCAGTGCATTAAATGAGCATAGATTTCGGCATAGATTCAACATCGTTAAGTCCACTATGTAATTGCGGTACCGCGAACGAGGATACAGAGCATTTTCTCCTGCATTGCCCCACGTTTTATCATCTTCGCAGAAACCTCCTTGGTCAGCTCTCAGAAATTCTTAGCATGGATGTCTCCAACTTCGATGACGATTTTGTTTCCTCACTGATGTTGTATGGAAATTCTGAACTTCCATACATTGTCAACAGAATGATTCTTGAAGCAACATTAGAATACATCAAATCATCCAGACGCTTTGTTTCCTTAGACTACGAAAATTAATAGCCCTTGAGAATAGGAGCTGCGTGATCTTCATATGTCCGTGTACGTAGTTTCTGTTTTGGTGTGTGCGTGTGTGCGTGTGGTTGTGTGTGTTTGTGTGTTAGTGTGTGTAGCTTTCTTTTTTTTCTCGTTGGAACACAGCTGTAGGAGGGAGATGGCCTGGTGACACTACAATTGCACCGTGATAGCTGAAATGCACACTACAGTCTCCAAGATAGTGTTTGGGTGCTTCATTGACCACCTGCAGTAAGGTGGGGGAGCTCTTCTTTCTGAGACGCCCGTTCGAGTTTCTTTCCTTATTAATTTTTTCCTTTGTGTATGTATGCTTTAAAATTATTGTAAATGGCTGTCGTAGTTGGGACTCGCTGACATCATGTCCTTTCCAGCTATGGCAGCCATAGAAAATTGTAAATCAGCTTTGTAGTTTGTTTTTTTTTTAAATTTTATATGGTAAAAAAAAAACACTACAATTTTAATTCTCGATGGATTCTACTCAAGCATGGACCTCCGACGGTGCATGCTCGTTGCTCGTTAATCTCAAGCGCCGAACACAATGGCGGCGAAATGTTTGCTCCTGGGGTGTCCCTCTCCTACGGCCGTGATTAGAATAGTTAATAGTAAATTGTAAGTGTCATACATATTGGGGACTCGCTGACTATAAGTCCTTTCCCACTATGGATGGCACGTAGTTAATTAATCTTGTTGTTTTTTATATCTTGTTGTTTTTTAAATGAATAAAAAAAAACGAAGCAAGAAACAACAACATTGTTGTGATAAATATGGAGAAGAACTCGGCAGTTATTTTATCTTTTAAAATTGTGCAAAGAAGACATAAAATTTGGTGTAATACTGTTTAGGCTTGGAGATGGCAGCTTAAAAAAGTAATTTTTACAACGTTTTTCTTACTGAAAAGTTGCTTCTGATAATTGAAATTGAAACTCACACTCACCACACGAGGTCGAGGAGCATCTGCAGAGAATTACTTGATCCTGATACAGGTAAGCTGCATCCTTATTTGTAGAAAGCTTTTTATATTACAACTCGCTGTTAAGACAGGTTTGTTTTGGTTAGCTCGTCCGTTTCGTGGACTTCTATGGTGGTAGAAATCAGTTCCTTTGTTAGCCATACTTATGTTTCTGCAAGGAAGATATGGGCAGCAATATTTCTCGTAGGCAACTAAAACCAATGTTTTAACTTACCTCTACCAGCGAACCTTGGCTTGGAATTTGTTAGATTGTTCAAAATCCCCCTGAAGTGTCTTTCGAAGCCAAACTTCTCTCAACAAAACAAAACAAATGCGTAAAGTGACTTCGTTTCATTCTCTTCCTTTCTCCAGCAGAAGAATATTTCAAAAAAAAAATCCAGTACATCACCCACCGATATTTTGTAACGAAGCCCCAGTAAAAAACGTTCCGGAACAAAGACACCTTGGTATCATATTAGACTCCAAATTGTCGTTTGCTAGCCACATCAAAACTGTTATTTCCAAATCCAGGCAAGGAATAGGAATGTTGAGATTTCTCTCTAAGTACCTACCGCGACACACCCTCAACGAAATGTACAAACTCTATGTTCGACCGCATCTAGATTATGGTGACGTCATATATCACATCCCGCATAACATTTGCGAATATAGTCACAGTGTTATTTTAACCAATCAAATGGAAAAGCTTGAATCTGTCCAATACTCCGCTGCATTAGCAATAACAGGCGCTTGGAAGGGTACTCCTCGTGATAAGCTGTATGATGAGCTTGGATGGGAATCATTAAACCTCCGACGATGGAGCAGACGCCTTATCCTCTTCTATAAAATAGTCAACAATCTGACTTCAGACTACACAAGACATCCAATTCCTTACCCTCAAGAAACAAACTACGATCTTCGCAGACGCGCTACAATAGGGCAAATATGTGCAAGAACGCAAGGTTTCAAATCAAGTTTCTATCCTAATTGCTTATTGGAATGGGAAAAACTCGACCCTGAGATTAGACTTTCCAGCTCCGTAAATGTTTTCAAGAAAAGATTATTGTCAATTATTCGTCCACCTCCGAAGTTGGTTTACCGTATTCATGACCCAAAAGGCTTATCTATCCTAACGCAGCTACGTGTTGGACTCAGTAAGCTAAATTTTCACAAATTTAAGCATAATTTCAGGGATACTTTGAACCCTTTGTGCCCAACAAATGATGGTGTTGAGAATACGGAGCACTATTTCCTGCTCTGCCATACTTACGCTGCAGATAGACTTGATCTTCTCAATAGTGTAAACGCGATATTGTTGCTTCATGGTATAATAAATCTTTCAAATGAAGAGTTGTTAAAAATTATCCTATATGGCCATGAACAGTTACCGTTTGATTCAAATGCGAAAATTCTCACAGCAACACAAGAATATATCCAGGCCTCAAAGCGCTTTGAATAAGTTGGTAATGAAAACTTGTAAACTCTCCTCTCTCCTTGAAAGTTTTTTCTTTTTCGTTTATTTGTAAGATCGTGTTTGTGTGTCGTATGATTAGTCGTATTTTAGATCTTCAATGTCAAATGCCAGGGGGTAGTCATGATATCTTGCTCCTCCTGGTATCATCCTTGTAGTGTGGTACAGTAGTTCGTAGTTAGCGTCTTAGGTAATTTCGTTATTGTAAATTTTTTAAATTGAATATGTAAAAAAAGAATATTTCTAATTTTGAATTCCTATCTCATCAAGTCTTCAGTACTGCGAGGCACAGCTTTGTCATCAGGAACCTTTTCAAAATTACCGAACCACATCGAAACGTTTGTTTATCTTGCTTTTAACATTCTGATCTGATTTCACAACTTCGAAGGAAAATGACGAATATCTTCCCGCTTTCCCGCCAAACCTGTTTGATGCGGGGCTTCCCTTTCGTTACGAGGCATATTAGTCATGGGACATCCTTGTGGCTAGTTTTTTAGAGACTTCCTTCTCAAATATTTGTAGTTTCAACCATGATTTTAAAAGTAAAAGTATTTGTAGAGGAATCTATCATTCGCAGAAGCTCCGTGGCCGCCATTTACCAGAACAAACCGCTCTCCCCAGTCTCCTTTTTTGATTGTCGAAATGGTCTATTATGTTTGCTTTCTTCAATTGAGAAGGGTAAATTCCCGGTTCAAGGCATCTTTCGAATATGCAACACAGAGGATCTACTATCGAATTATCACATATTTTGATCATGGCAACATAAATTCCATCACATCCATGTGCCTTTTTAGTATCTAGAGAACGAATGATTCGAAGCACCTTTTCCCTACTGATATCTATATTCAATAAAGGTGATGGAAACTGCGCAATAAATGTAGGGATAGTACTACCAGTTTCTATCTCCCTGCATTGAGCAACAAAGAACTCATTGAAACTATTTGCTTTTGCTCCTCCATTAATAAATAAGCCATTTTCAATAAGAGGGGGTATGTTAGAAACTGTCTTTTTATTGAGAAGTCTGTTGAATAAGGACCAACATGATTTAGCCACCGTCACGTTATTCGATAAATTTCTGCCAAGACCAAGATAAAAATCATTTTTGGCATTGATAATCATTACTGATGTTAAGTTTTGGTTTTGGACATTCTTAACATAGTCCCAGTCTTCATGCTTTCTATTACGTCTAACAAACTTAGCATATATTCTGTGTTTGCGCCTAATAGCAGTTTTTAATTCCTGCTTCATCCACGGCGGATCTCTATCATCAAATTTGACAATCTTATTAGGTATATACTCCGAAAAAATTTCAGATAGGGAATTTGTAAATATTTCTATCATTTCTGTAGGATTTAGCCCATCAAAGCAAGCTGCCCAGTCAATTTTGTTAACCGACTCAATAATCATTGGAACATCAGCCTTGGAATAGTCCCATACTTTTCTCTCATATGGAGGGAGAGATGGTAAAGAGACATTTAGTTTACCGTGGATAATTTGATGCTGACAGTGTTCGTCCAAGGATGGGTGAACACCATAGTCAATAAACATATTGGGCTGGTCAGTACTAATTAAGTCAATGCAAGAACAGCCTTCATTTCTCATATTAGTTGGCTCCTCAATCAATTGATACAGGCCATTTGTTTCCATAATTTCGTCCAAAGCAGTACCCTCAGGCTGTTCAATATCCTCCACATTGAAGATCTACAATTGAGATAGCCTGTTAAAATCATGCAATGTGGGCTTTCAGCTTTCATTTTATTGATAGTCTGTTGCGAGCGATCAATGAAGGCTTCAAACTGCTCGCTGTTTTCGCTTGGACTACGATACATGATCCCAAGGAAAACTTTTTTGCGTGCTATTCTAATTTCAGTAATGATAATTTCGGGTAATAGCTCAAGGTCAGTTCGTCTCTTGATGGGTAGCCCTTCGCGAAAAAAGAGACACACTCCACCAGTTTTGGTATTGCTCGGATGATCACTACGATATATTTCTTTGCTGAACCCTTAAATATAGATTTCAAAATTTTTTACCATTTCATCAAGCATAGTCTCAAAAATAGCAATACTGTAATGTCAAATTTGTCGAGGACATCATAAGTTTCAATAAGAGGTATCTTTATTCGATCTTTAGCACAGATGCTATTCAAGTTCCAGTGAAAGAACTTCAAACACTTATTGATTTCTGGACCAGGATTAGGATAAATGTCGCCACAAAAGAGCAGTTGGCTGAATGGGCTGCACCTTCCGACCTGAAAAATCTCTAGTGCGGTCCCAATAAGAAGAGCAAAAAGAATATTTTGCTGCGAAGATTTCGCGAGGGATAGGGATGCTGAGATACGGAAAGAGGTACGTCCCATTCAGTACAGTAAAAACCATGTATAGAAGTATAGTCGAACCCTATCTACGATACTGTTGCACGGTATGAGGATGTTCCACTGAGGCAGACTTAAAAAGATTGCAAATTCTCCAAAATCGCGCTGCCCGTATTGTGACAAATAGTGCTTATGATGCACACTCCTTGCCCCTTATCAAAGGTCTGGGCTGGCTCACAGTTAAAGAGCTGATCAGGTTTGAAACGGCAACTACTGTTTTCAAATCTGTTAATCAACTTTGCCCAGACTATATGGCCTAAATGTTTCAAAGGCAGCGTGAACAGGCAATGAGGACGCAATTATTATTATTATTATTATTATTATTATTATTATTATTATTATTATTACTATTATTATTATTATTATTATTATTATTATTATATACATTATTTATACACGAGGAATCCCTTCAGCAAAAACCTTAAAATACATAAGCATAAAAAATAGATATATAAAAGTTCAATGGATGGGGCTGATCTTCCAGGGAGTCGTGTTTGAGTTTAATTCAGCTCCTCAAATGTATCTTGAGGTGTTTTTTGAATTGTTGTAAGGTAGAGAGTTCCCTGATGGTATTGGGGATTTCGTTCCAAGCTTTTAGACCCGAATAGTGAAAGCTTTTCTTTGAGAACTCAAGATTGTATCTCGGAAGTTGAATGTCCGTGCAGTTCCTTGTTCTATAACTTGAGTACATATTTCTTGTTTTGTATGTATCCCAAAGGCTTTCAGGGCAGATCTTATTCATCATCTTATAGGTCATAACCGATCTGTCAAAGTTTATTAGTTGTTCTACAGTTAACCAGTCTCCAGACCACTGATCTTTGATTTTTGCCCTTTCTATAATGGAATGAGCTCTATTTTGAAGACGTTGAAGGGCTTCTAATTTTGTGTTGGAGAGAGACCCCCATACAACATTTGCATATCGCAAGTGACTCTCCACAAGAGCATGGTAGATATTAACCAATTGGGATTGTGGAACAATTTTCATCAACTTTTTCAGAGACCATAGCCCACCAGAGACTTTCCCTTTAACTTTCTTGTACTGTTCATTCCAATTCAATCCCTCATCAACAATTATACCCAACGACTTTGTCTCCTTGACATGCTTAATTTCTGCGCCATTCAACATAAGTGGCTCATGGGATAATATCTTTTCGTTCTTCGTGGGTGCCCAATTATCATGTATTCGGTTTTTTGTGGATTAATGCTTAGTTTGTTAATTCTCATCCATTCCGAAATATTCATCATTTCCTTCCGAACGCTTTCAAACAGTTCTGCCAAGCTATCTGATGTTAGAGTCACGTGTGTATCATCTGCGTACATACCCGCTTTAGAGTGCACAAGACAATCTTCAAAATCATTTAAGTAGATGATGAATAAGAGCGGGCCCAGACAAGATCCTTGTGGGATGCCACATGTAACGAAGCTTTCACTGGACTTTTGATCCCCTAAAGAGCAGTACTGTTTCCTATTACTCAAGTAGGAGGCAAACCAGTCCCCTGCAATACCTCTAACACCAATGGCGTTCAATTTCTTAACCATTATTTGGTGATCTACAGTATCGAAGGCTTCCTTCAGATCAAGAAACAAGGAAAAATTCAATTGCTTTTTGTCGATGTTTCTGTACCAGTTATCAGTGCAATTTATTAAGGATGTAATCGTTGAATGCAGTTTACGAAAAGCTGATTGACTCGGTGTCAAGATGTTGTTTGTTGATAGGAAATTATATAGCTGATCGTGTACAATTTTTTCGAATATCCTTGCAAAAACGGAAATGATTGAGATGGGTCTATAATTATTTGCGTCGCTTTTGTTGCCAGATTTGAAAATTGGGGTCACCCTTGCTAATTTCCAAAAATCTGGGAAAACTCCAGATTCCATGGAGGAATTATAGATCATCACCAAAGGTTTACAAATAAGTTCCGCTGCATCTTTGACAAGCATTGTAGAAACTTTGTCAGGTCCGGGTGATTTTCCATTTTTGAGGCTTTTAATGGCCTTCAGGACAGTGGCACTATCAACTGGTGTGAAAACTATATCATTTGTTTGGCTTTTAAAGTGACCAACAGGGTCATCATCCTGCCTCGACTCAATTTTGCTCGAAAGTTTGGGGCCTACAGTGACAAAGTGATGATTGAGTGCTTGGGCAATGTCGCGTTTCCTCGTTAGGACTTTATCCTGCACATCAAGGCTCGAAATCTCTGTAGAGCCAGAGTCCTTATCAAGCACCTTGTTGATAGCTTTCCACATCCTTTTTGGGTTGTCTTTATTCTCTTTTATTAACCCCTGATAGTGTGATGTTATTGCTTCGCGGATACTTTTTGTCACTTGGTTGCGAAGCTTTTTATACGAATTCCACATTGCAGGAGATCTTTCAGCATCTTTTTTGGCAGCATCCCTTTTTATCATTAGTTCTCTAATTAGAGGTGTCATCCAGGGTGCTGTTTGGGAACGCAGCCTCTTCTTTTTTATTGGTGCATGCATGTCTAAGATCGACTGGAAGATCTCCTGAAATGTGGTGGTCATCTCATTACAGTTTTTATTGCATGAATTAAAAATTGTTTCCCAATCTACCTGTTGTAAGTCATTACGAAAAAGAGTCCTTTCATACTTCTTTAGATTTCTGGTCTCGACAACTTTTGGTTTCTTATTTTTTTGCCGCCAGGCATTGATTTTTCGTATGCCATATACCAGGTAGTGGTCCACCATTCCAATCTTCAGTACATCTGAATGCATGATATATTTCGGGCAGGAGGAAGAGAAGTGGTCAATCAGCGTCTTAGTAACAACTTGCTCATTTAGCTCATTGGTTGTTACAGCAACCCTTGTGTATTCCTTAATCAGTTGTTCGAGCTGAAATTCACAGTAGATCATATCTAGTTTTTTTGCATTTTTGTTCTGCTTATTTTTGAGATCGCAGTTGGTATCGCCGAAAAGAATTATTTCTTTGTTTTCTTTCTCGAGGTCTATTAAGACATGCCTGAGATTTTCGAAGGCAGTATCGTCAACTCCGTCAGTTGGAGGTCGATACCAACAGACAACTAGAAATGGCTTGGCATGATTTTGTTTGATTTCAAGTGAAATGAGTTCCAGTGTGTCGCTTTTCAATTTGATAACTGGGGGTGGCAGACTTTCCTTTACATATATGGCAACCCCTCCACCATTTCTATTACGGTCGCTAAGAAACACCGAAACTGACTTGAGACTTCCTTTGTTTAGAACAAACAATGGACAAAAGTCATTTGCATATCGAGGGGCTACCGTTTGGAATAGTCTAGATCACCAAATCAAACTGTCTCCCTCGCTATCAAACTTCAAATTAAAACTAAAGGAAGGATTATAAAGCAAACTTTACGTACTTCCTTCCATCAAGAACATATATTAATTTTTCCTCTCTGTTGCAATTTAATTTCCTTTTTTCGTTTGGATAGGAATAATTAGAATTAGGTTTTTTTTTAGTGAATTTATCTGACAATGTATTAGGAATTTATTGAGTAATTAATTTTTTCTTTTTTTTTTCTTTTCAGTTTTAACAGGGCACATTGTAAAGCAGTCTTTTTCCGTATGAACTGAATGTTTTTTTTACCCTGTATAAATAATTTAAAATGAAAATGAAATGAAATGAATATGCTGCGCTAGACACAGAGCTTTCCGTGGGTAGGCCTTGTTGTAAATGAGGATATTTTTACATAATTTTGGGAGCTCAATGAAAAGCAAAATGCAAGCCATAGATAAACAATCACATGCGAATTGATTGTTGCAAAGATTAGACTGACATCTGCACTTTTTGGGGAATTAGCTGGCACAACAATTGCAGCGAGGTGGGTCCAAAAGAAAGAAACAACGAGGCATAGTGGCAACGAAAGAACAGATGAACAGATGAATAAGTACATGTAGGCAAAGTACTGAAGAGCACAAAAAGAAATCTTGACCACTGGTATTTCAAGGCTCTTTGGGACCTTTGACATGAACCAACTTCGGTGCCCTGCGATTCCTGCACGCCACTGGCTAATTCCTACAGGCATGTGCACGCTTGATATCCTTGGTCATTTTCAGCATTAGTAAAAAAATAACAGGATGCTTTGAAAATACGTATATGGATCTGAGATAAACAGCAGCCTTGGAAAAATAAACGATAATAATTATAAAATAGAAAGAAACAATGCAATAGAAAGATAAATGCTAACTGTATAAGATAATAGTAATTAAAAACGCATCTATTGTGCAACATCAAGAAGAGCAGTTGAGAATGAGCTATCCGGGGAATTCTCTGTTGTTACTTTGGCAATTTAAACAGATTGGATCAATGAGATGCTTGGTTTGCTATCTAGATATTTTAATACCCTTTGGTATAATTTCCAAGAAAGGAGCTAATTTGCATCCCCTGTGACACATTCACATACAAAACAAGAAATTTCAGACCCCCTTGAGACGGCCGTGATGCTCACGCCAAAACAAAACAGACTTTGGAAAACATGGTGCATACCGCGCGGAACCATCAAGCAAACATCAGACATGTTGCAATTAACGAATTTTTCCTCCGCGCGTCACTAATTAGCCCAAAAATAGTAAAGCGTAAACATCACAATGAAACAAGTTCCTTAGTTAATCTTGTTAAAATGGGGACATGGTTTTTGAAAATTTCCAAGAAGAAACGTTGATCGATCTCAACTCGAGACTTACTCATCAGTAACAAAAAAAGCAGGAAGGCACCAAAGGAAGGGCATTTCATTCCCAAGAAACAACACAATATTAAAAAACCCTAGAAATCCTTACCGTTTTAAAGGAGTGTTTACACCCTTTTATAGAATAAATGCCCCTTGTCAGACGCCTGAAAAAAGTCTTTCCATAAGGCCTCTGTCCAGAATAAGGGGCATTGCACTCCCTCAAAAGGGAAACGCGTATGGTAAGCAGGAGTTTCTTACGTGGTTTATACACGAAAAATGAACCTAAAAAATATCTGTTTGCATTTAAAGACTTCGCAAAATGTTTCTTGGACAATGAAATGCCCTTCATCAGATGCCTAACCGCTTAACATATCGACAAAAATTTAGGAACCTTCCAAACACAAACGCTCATTACGTATAGAGCAGCTTCTAGGGATTTGAGCTTTCTAAGTCCTCAGCTCTCAGAGTTTTCTTCGTCAACCTTTTTTCACAAATCACCAACAGAAGAAAGGAAGAGGAACTTTCCGTTTTTCATTTTCGCCGCTAGGTTACAGTTTATCTCCGCAAATACTAAACTGACATCACTACAGCCTTTTGCCCATTCAGGTGCCTGTTTAAGTGTGCCAAGCCTGATTCTTGTTAAGTCCAATCTGATCTTGACATCGTCTAACTTTTTTCTGTTCCTGTAAACTTTGGTTCGATCTCTGAACGAGGAGAAACGCACAATAACTTGCTGATGAGCCTTCCCATCATCACTGCTTGTCTTTCGCGGGAGCTTAATTCATTATCCCTGCTACATTAGCTCATTCGTTAAACCCATCACTTAGCTGCCGCAGCAAAACGCACGTCCGGCAGCCATTGTAGCAACGAACATCCCAAAATAGGGCAAAATTGATATATTTGGTTGTGAAATTACGGTTTGGATTTCTATTCAACTATTTTCCTCAACAAAAGGGTTTATGCTCGTATTTTGCGGTAATTCTAGCCTGTCTTTCAGACTCAGGCCAGGTAATTCCGGAGATTTCCAAACAGCGCGTTTGCAGTTTGGCCAAAACCCACAAGCTCTGGCTTGAAAGTGGAGGCAAAATTTTACTTTCAAGTTTAATATTCCTACTGTCAATGTACCAGCATCAACCAATATGGTATTCATCTTCAAGTTAACTATCGAGGATTATTTTTAAAATAAATTCTGAATTAATTGGATCTAAATTCTTGCCACTAGCACCGATCAAATCAGTTGCGTTTTTTTTTCGGACACCCAGTATGTGAACGCTTGAACACACTAATTGTTATAGTTCTCCCTCAAAGAGAGTTTTCTTTTATTCATTTAAAAACAACAAACTATTAAAACAAAATTAACTACATGCTTCCATACTGGGAAAGGACTCAAGCTCAAGATATCATAGACCTTGCCAAACGCATAGAAAGTCATCACTTAAACGTTGTTGTATCCCGCCTGGTGCCTAGATATGATAGATACGGACCGAAGAGGGTAAGAGTCCACTATTCCCTTCCTCTCTCTTTCCTTCCTTCCTGGGAAATTTGAGCATTTTGAAAACCTTCCAAGTAGTGCCACCACCATGCTTCTTCGTGTTTTGAGCCCTGGACTGCAAAATCACAAAAAATCGTTCCCGTGTCAAGTCTGAGAAGAGTTGTCTGAAGCAGATGTTATCTGGTGTGTTAAAAATGTGAACAACAAAAATGACGAGGATCCTTTGATATGTTGGTGATACTAGGCGTGTCACTGTCAAAAGAAGTGCAGCATTATTGTTACTATTTTTTGGGCATTTTGCAGAAATATGGGTATCATTTTTAGACATTTAATGGAATTATCGGTCCTGTCCTGGAGAAAATGCTGCATAAGTATTTGGACATGTTTCCTAATTTACAGAATTACGACCCAGACTTTCATTACATGTGCAAAATTAATGAAATTCTTAAAACCCTCGGATTCTTACAACTTTGCAAACATATGGGTATCGCGTTTTTTGGAACGATGTCATGTCCCCATAAGATGACAGGTCATGATACCTCTGCGTTCTAAGTTTAAGCACTACCAACTGAGCTTGAGCCCCTGGCTTTACGTATTCCTTCGATTTCGAGAAAAACGCAGTGGACGACTAAGCTAAAGATGGTGGCAAGGACCTTTTCACCAAGATGCAAGGCGTTCTTTGACCGTGCGTATGCGTAATTAGAAGGCAATACATCTTGGTAAAAAATCCTTGCTGTCATCTTTAGCATAATCGTCTAGTAACTTCAATATCATGTCAAGATTAATGAAAAGAAACAAGCAACACGACGAACCTGTTGGATAACCACCACCAAAGAACATGTTAAAGATGTCTTCTGGTGAAATATCTGCAAAACAATGAAAATTTGCACTTATATTTCTACAATTTGTATCAAAACGAAGTTTTCTTCATAGTGCAATCCTTCTATGGCATGAAAATACGGTCAGGAAATGTCGGGAATCTACAAAAGTACGTTTTATTTTACACTTTCGGTCGAAAATTCACTTTGTCCTTCAACATTAACAGCTACAATAAATCCCAAAAAATCTGTACAAAAGCTTCAAGAATCCTAACGCCAAGAGATTTCGTCAAATCACACAGAACTCTTGAATGGCAACCATCCAAGGCAGAATTAAATTCAGGTATTTTTCTTCTCATTTTCCGTAACATTGGAATACTATAAACCCAATGTGGATTACAAACGACAGTTTTAAGGATACGGAACGCGTTTTGTTAGACTGTCCAGCATTTTCCATTCAACGACGAGATCTTATTGCTGGAGTCCTTGTATTAGTACGACCATTGCGGCTCAGTAATCCTTCAAATGAGGTTTTAAACGAAACTTAAACGAAACTCAAACGAGCTTTGAGGTTTTAAAAACCTCCTCAAACCAATCCACAAAGACTACCTCATACACATCCACTAAAACACCATCACACACAATCACATCACATTTAGAGACAATAACGTCAATGAAATACAAAAACAATTGAATATCAATTTCAATTCTCTTTGCGACTGGTATGTTGATAACAAACTAAGAATTCATTTCGGAGAGGACAAAACAAAATCGACACTTTTTGGTAGAAAAAACAAACTTCCCGACAGAAAAAAACTGGACATCAGAAGAAGATACATCAAGATTAAACAGCACACCTCAGTCACGTATCTAGGCTGTATTCTTGATGAGAATCTGTCTAGCGAATCAATGGCTACCAGGATCCTCTGTAAAATTAGCGGCAGGCACAGATTTCTTTACAGAAAGAAACATTTTCTTGACTTCTCCCTTCGCACATTGCTAGCAAACGCTCTCAATTCAGCCCAATTTTGACATTCCAAGCAGTGCTTGGTTTCCATCATTAAATAAAAGATTAACCAAAAGAATTCAGACTGCTCAAAATAAATGTATCAGGTTTTGTTTGAATCTGAATAACAGAGCACATATAGGAATCAAAGAATTCAAAAATATAAATTGGCTCCCCACGAAAGAAAGATTTGAACAATGTACAACTGCAAGGGTTTTCAAATTTTTTGATAATTCATTCCCATCCTACATGTCTGAGATCTTCTTACCAGTTGGCCAGAGTCGCATAACTCGTAGATCTAAAAACAAATTGAATCAACCTTTCCGAAAGAGTAACATAGGGCAAAATTGTCTCTCATACCTCGGACCCAAAATATGGAACAATCTACCAACAGAACTAAAATCTGCAAAGAACATCGACAGTTTCAAACATAAGATCGAAGATAAATTCTTCAATTATCACCAAAGTCAAGATGATAGCCCCTACATATACTATTGAAAACACAAAATTTGCCTGTGAAAATGGAATAATAATTCTTTTTTAAGAGATCCTTTTTTCCGGAACAAATTTCTTTTTATTTTTATAACACCTCCGGAGGGACCATTATGGAAACGAGGTCATATTGACCTTTTTAATGCTATCCCTGCCATTTTTAACCTGGGGTGTTTTTAAACTTCATTTCTAACTTCTTGCCTGTGAATATCACATTCCTGTAATTAGATCACTTTCCATTATTACTTTACATTGTAATTTGATTTTATTGCAAAATCATACATACATACATAACTGTTAATGTGTGATAATAAAGACTTGCCTGGTGAAATCAACATAAATATCATTGAGTTAACTCTACATTTTATCTAAGAAACTGGTCGATTAGATTGAATTTGTCCAAATTTTTACCATCCGTCAAGCAACCATTAAGTTCCCTCCTTAGTGAATTTTCCCCTTGAGAAGTTTCATGTATCTTGCTTTTCTTTCTTTTCTTCCTCAAGCCACGGGGAAGACATGACATCTTGCTCCTTGTATTCGCAGTATTGTAGAGTATTTTGCAAGGAGTGTAAGAAGCATCATGTATCGTAAATTTTCAATTGATGATGCAAAAAAGTAATTTTTGGTTGCAAAGCAATAAATCAGCAAGTACAAAATTTCCTCCCAGGCTTATACAAGAGACTCCATTAGAGTAGAGCTAACAATTCTAGTGAAGCAAGAAGTATATTGACCTTTGACATCTAAAGCAGATATGTTTCGTACAGATATGTCCAATTGTTAAAAATCGAAAGAAAGAAATTCTCACAGGATAATAATATCACATTTACATTTTACAAGAGCTTTCTTTACTCTTACATCATATGAAAATTGCGCTTGAGTATTGTGCTTCACTTCTTTGTCCTAGATATTACCCCAAAATTCTTTACTCTCATTGGCATCCGGTTTTCGCTGCTGTTGGGTTCGCCATTGAGTTGTTAGTATACTTTCTTTTGATCCACCTGAAACAATCTATTAACTCTAAATTGTTCGATTCTCTGATCACATCACTTAATCTTCATGCTTTTTGATTACAAAGTCCACTTTGTAATCTAAGTTGATTACAAAGTCCACTTTGTAATCTAAGAAGGGGCTTCGATGTCAGTCAGTCAGTCAGTCAGTCAGTCAGTCAGTCAGTCAGTCAGTCAGTCAGTCAGTCAGTCAGTCAGTCAGTCAGTCAGTCAGTCAGTCAGTCAGTCAGTCAGTCAGTCAGTCAGTCAGTCAGTCAGTCAGTCAGTCAGTCAGTCAGTCAGTCAGTCAGTCAGTCAGTCAGTCAGTCAGTCAGTCAGTCAGTCAGTCAGTCAGTCAGTCAGTCAGTCAGTCAGTCAGTCAGTCAGTCAGTCAGTCAGTCAGTCAGTCAGTCAGTCAGTCAGTCAGTCAGTCAGTCAGTCAGTCAGTCAGTCAGTCAGTCAGTCAGTCAGTCAGTCAGTCAGTCAGTCAGTCAGTCAGTCAGTCAGTCAGTCAGTCAGTCAGTCAGTCAGTCAGTCAGTCAGTCAGTCAGTCAGTCAGTCAGTCAGTCAGTCAGTCAGTCAGTCAGTCAGTCAGTCAGTCAGTCAGTCAGTCAGTCAGTCAGTCAGTCAGTCAGTCAGTCAGTCAGTCAGTCAGTCAGTCAGTCAGTCAGTCAGTCAGTCAGTCAGTCAGTCAGTCAGTCAGTCAGTCAGTCAGTCAGTCAGTCAGTCAGTCAGTCAGTCAGTCAGTCAGTCAGTCAGTCAGTCAGTCAGTCAGTCAGTCAGTCAGTCAGTCAGTCAGTCAGTCAGTCAGTCAGTCAGTCAGTCAGTCAGTCAGTCAGTCAGTCAGTCAGTCAGTCAGTCAGTCAGTCAGTCAGTCAGTCAGTCAGTCAGTCAGTCAGTCAGTCAGTCAGTCAGTCAGTCAGTCAGTCAGTCAGTCAGTCAGTCAGTCAGTCAGTCAGTCAGTCAGTCAGTCAGTCAGTCAGTCAGTCAGTCAGTCAGTCAGTCAGTCAGTCAGTCAGTCAGTCAGTCAGTCAGTCAGTCAGTCAGTCAGTCAGTCAGTCAGTCAGTCAGTCAGTCAGTCAGTCAGTCAGTCAGTCAGTCAGTCAGTCAGTCAGTCAGTCAGTCAGTCAGTCAGTCAGTCAGTCAGTCAGTCAGTCAGTCAGTCAGTCAGTCAGTCAGTCAGTCAGTCAGTCAGTCAGTCAGTCAGTCAGTCAGTCAGTCAGTCAGTCAGTCAGTCAGTCAGTCAGTCAGTCAGTCAGTCAGTCAGTCAGTCAGTCAGTCAGTCAGTCAGTCAGTCAGTCAGTCAGTCAGTCAGTCAGTCAGTCAGTCAGTCAGTCAGTCAGTCAGTCAGTCAGTCAGTCAGTCAGTCAGTCAGTCAGTCAGTCAGTCAGTCAGTCAGTCAGTCAGTCAGTCAGTCAGTCAGTCAGTCAGTCAGTCAGTCAGTCAGTCAGTCAGTCAGTCAGTCAGTCAGTCAGTCAGTCAGTCAGTCAGTCAGTCAGTCAGTCAGTCAGTCAGTCAGTCAGTCAGTCAGTCAGTCAGTCAGTCAGTCAGTCAGTCAGTCAGTCAGTCAGTCAGTCAGTCAGTCAGTCAGTCAGTCAGTCAGTCAGTCAGTCAGTCAGTCAGTCAGTCAGTCAGTCAGTCAGTCAGTCAGTCAGTCAGTCAGTCAGTCAGTCAGTCAGTCAGTCAGTCAGTCAGTCAGTCAGTCAGTCAGTCAGTCAGTCAGTCAGTCAGTCAGTCAGTCAGTCAGTCAGTCAGTCAGTCAGTCAGTCAGTCAGTCAGTCAGTCAGTCAGTCAGTCAGTCAGTCAGTCAGTCAGTCAGTCAGTCAGTCAGTCAGTCAGTCAGTCAGTCAGTCAGTCAGTCAGTCAGTCAGTCAGTCAGTCAGTCAGTCAGTCAGTCAGTCAGTCAGTCAGTCAGTCAGTCAGTCAGTCAGTCAGTCAGTCAGTCAGTCAGTCAGTCAGTCAGTCAGTCAGTCAGTCAGTCAGTCAGTCAGTCAGTCAGTCAGTCAGTCAGTCAGTCAGTCAGTCAGTCAGTCAGTCAGTCAGTCAGTCAGTCAGTCAGTCAGTCAGTCAGTCAGTCAGTCAGTCAGTCAGTCAGTCAGTCAGTCAGTCAGTCAGTCAGTCAGTCAGTCAGTCAGTCAGTCAGTCAGTCAGTCAGTCAGTCAGTCAGTCAGTCAGTCAGTCAGTCAGTCAGTCAGTCAGTCAGTCAGTCAGTCAGTCAGTCAGTCAGTCAGTCAGTCAGTCAGTCAGTCAGTCAGTCAGTCAGTCAGTCAGTCAGTCAGTCAGTCAGTCAGTCAGTCAGTCAGTCAGTCAGTCAGTCAGTCAGTCAGTCAGTCAGTCAGTCAGTCAGTCAGTCAGTCAGTCAGTCAGTCAGTCAGTCAGTCAGTCAGTCAGTCAGTCAGTCAGTCAGTCAGTCAGTCAGTCAGTCAGTCAGTCAGTCAGTCAGTCAGTCAGTCAGTCAGTCAGTCAGTCAGTCAGTCAGTCAGTCAGTCAGTCAGTCAGTCAGTCAGTCAGTCAGTCAGTCAGTCAGTCAGTCAGTCAGTCAGTCAGTCAGTCAGTCAGTCAGTCAGTCAGTCAGTCAGTCAGTCAGTCAGTCAGTCAGTCAGTCAGTCAGTCAGTCAGTCAGTCAGTCAGTCAGTCAGTCAGTCAGTCAGTCAGTCAGTCAGTCAGTCAGTCAGTCAGTCAGTCAGTCAGTCAGTCAGTCAGTCAGTCAGTCAGTCAGTCAGTCAGTCAGTCAGTCAGTCAGTCAGTCAGTCAGTCAGTCAGTCAGTCAGTCAGTCAGTCAGTCAGTCAGTCAGTCAGTCAGTCAGTCAGTCAGTCAGTCAGTCAGTCAGTCAGTCAGTCAGTCAGTCAGTCAGTCAGTCAGTCAGTCAGTCAGTCAGTCAGTCAGTCAGTCAGTCAGTCAGTCAGTCAGTCAGTCAGTCAGTCAGTCAGTCAGTCAGTCAGTCAGTCAGTCAGTCAGTCAGTCAGTCAGTCAGTCAGTCAGTCAGTCAGTCAGTCAGTCAGTCAGTCAGTCAGTCAGTCAGTCAGTCAGTCAGTCAGTCAGTCAGTCAGTCAGTCAGTCAGTCAGTCAGTCAGTCAGTCAGTCAGTCAGTCAGTCAGTCAGTCAGTCAGTCAGTCAGTCAGTCAGTCAGTCAGTCAGTCAGTCAGTCAGTCAGTCAGTCAGTCAGTCAGTCAGTCAGTCAGTCAGTCAGTCAGTCAGTCAGTCAGTCAGTCAGTCAGTCAGTCAGTCAGTCAGTCAGTCAGTCAGTCAGTCAGTCAGTCAGTCAGTCAGTCAGTCAGTCAGTCAGTCAGTCAGTCAGTCAGTCAGTCAGTCAGTCAGTCAGTCAGTCAGTCAGTCAGTCAGTCAGTCAGTCAGTCAGTCAGTCAGTCAGTCAGTCAGTCAGTCAGTCAGTCAGTCAGTCAGTCAGTCAGTCAGTCAGTCAGTCAGTCAGTCAGTCAGTCAGTCAGTCAGTCAGTCAGTCAGTCAGTCAGTCAGTCAGTCAGTCAGTCAGTCAGTCAGTCAGTCAGTCAGTCAGTCAGTCAGTCAGTCAGTCAGTCAGTCAGTCAGTCAGTCAGTCAGTCAGTCAGTCAGTCAGTCAGTCAGTCAGTCAGTCAGTCAGTCAGTCAGTCAGTCAGTCAGTCAGTCAGTCAGTCAGTCAGTCAGTCAGTCAGTCAGTCAGTCAGTCAGTCAGTCAGTCAGTCAGTCAGTCAGTCAGTCAGTCAGTCAGTCAGTCAGTCAGTCAGTCAGTCAGTCAGTCAGTCAGTCAGTCAGTCAGTCAGTCAGTCAGTCAGTCAGTCAGTCAGTCAGTCAGTCAGTCAGTCAGTCAGTCAGTCAGTCAGTCAGTCAGTCAGTCAGTCAGTCAGTCAGTCAGTCAGTCAGTCAGTCAGTCAGTCAGTCAGTCAGTCAGTCAGTCAGTCAGTCAGTCAGTCAGTCAGTCAGTCAGTCAGTCAGTCAGTCAGTCAGTCAGTCAGTCAGTCAGTCAGTCAGTCAGTCAGTCAGTCAGTCAGTCAGTCAGTCAGTCAGTCAGTCAGTCAGTCAGTCAGTCAGTCAGTCAGTCAGTCAGTCAGTCAGTCAGTCAGTCAGTCAGTCAGTCAGTCAGTCAGTCAGTCAGTCAGTCAGTCAGTCAGTCAGTCAGTCAGTCAGTCAGTCAGTCAGTCAGTCAGTCAGTCAGTCAGTCAGTCAGTCAGTCAGTCAGTCAGTCAGTCAGTCAGTCAGTCAGTCAGTCAGTCAGTCAGTCAGTCAGTCAGTCAGTCAGTCAGTCAGTCAGTCAGTCAGTCAGTCAGTCAGTCAGTCAGTCAGTCAGTCAGTCAGTCAGTCAGTCAGTCAGTCAGTCAGTCAGTCAGTCAGTCAGTCAGTCAGTCAGTCAGTCAGTCAGTCAGTCAGTCAGTCAGTCAGTCAGTCAGTCAGTCAGTCAGTCAGTCAGTCAGTCAGTCAGTCAGTCAGTCAGTCAGTCAGTCAGTCAGTCAGTCAGTCAGTCAGTCAGTCAGTCAGTCAGTCAGTCAGTCAGTCAGTCAGTCAGTCAGTCAGTCAGTCAGTCAGTCAGTCAGTCAGTCAGTCAGTCAGTCAGTCAGTCAGTCAGTCAGTCAGTCAGTCAGTCAGTCAGTCAGTCAGTCAGTCAGTCAGTCAGTCAGTCAGTCAGTCAGTCAGTCAGTCAGTCAGTCAGTCAGTCAGTCAGTCAGTCAGTCAGTCAGTCAGTCAGTCAGTCAGTCAGTCAGTCAGTCAGTCAGTCAGTCAGTCAGTCAGTCAGTCAGTCAGTCAGTCAGTCAGTCAGTCAGTCAGTCAGTCAGTCAGTCAGTCAGTCAGTCAGTCAGTCAGTCAGTCAGTCAGTCAGTCAGTCAGTCAGTCAGTCAGTCAGTCAGTCAGTCAGTCAGTCAGTCAGTCAGTCAGTCAGTCAGTCAGTCAGTCAGTCAGTCAGTCAGTCAGTCAGTCAGTCAGTCAGTCAGTCAGTCAGTCAGTCAGTCAGTCAGTCAGTCAGTCAGTCAGTCAGTCAGTCAGTCAGTCAGTCAGTCAGTCAGTCAGTCAGTCAGTCAGTCAGTCAGTCAGTCAGTCAGTCAGTCAGTCAGTCAGTCAGTCAGTCAGTCAGTCAGTCAGTCAGTCAGTCAGTCAGTCAGTCAGTCAGTCAGTCAGTCAGTCAGTCAGTCAGTCAGTCAGTCAGTCAGTCAGTCAGTCAGTCAGTCAGTCAGTCAGTCAGTCAGTCAGTCAGTCAGTCAGTCAGTCAGTCAGTCAGTCAGTCAGTCAGTCAGTCAGTCAGTCAGTCAGTCAGTCAGTCAGTCAGTCAGTCAGTCAGTCAGTCAGTCAGTCAGTCAGTCAGTCAGTCAGTCAGTCAGTCAGTCAGTCAGTCAGTCAGTCAGTCAGTCAGTCAGTCAGTCAGTCAGTCAGTCAGTCAGTCAGTCAGTCAGTCAGTCAGTCAGTCAGTCAGTCAGTCAGTCAGTCAGTCAGTCAGTCAGTCAGTCAGTCAGTCAGTCAGTCAGTCAGTCAGAAAGAAAGTAAGTAACCCACTTCCGTCACGCTCGTTAAAGCAATTGATTAACGTTTTATCTCTGCTAATTGGCACTGAAATAAAGAAAGCGCACATAAAGCGCATACAAGACAGAAGTTTCCCGCGATCCTATAGCAACATTTGACGTCGGCTTATTTCATGTTAGACAGATTTGACACCATAAGATGGATAAATTACTAGGATGTTTACCCTGGCACAGCAACAAATTCACCCAGAATTGGCACGTTCTTGACTTCATTAGCAGCTTAATTATGTCTAAACAATCTCTTTTTAGAACGAACGAATCATTAGCCACTTATTGATAGTACTCATTATGCAAATAACTCAACTTTAGAGGATGATGTAACCGGCGGCCTGCACAGAAGCTAGCATTTGCAGCATAACCAAAGGCAGAAGGGCCCCCCTCCTACACAGCAACGGATGCAATCATCGCAGGTGAAGTTGAGACGAAAGGTGCAGAATCCCAGCAAGCAATGGCGCCATGGACTGGGGGAAGGGACGTGATCACACTGAACCAAAACATCTTCATGCATATCATTCTGCACAGAGGAATCTTCGTGACTGCTTGTCTCAAATTAGATGCCCGCGAATAGCAACAACTGAAACGTTCTGTACGGTTCTGCATAAGTAATTTTGCGTTATCGTAAATCTCACATGACATCTCATTTGACACAGATGCACCACACCAATAGTTTTGTGCACGAACTATAAGCAAACTAGGGGTAATGACTTTTGATTTTTGCGTATCATTCTCGTTTGACATAAAGACCAAAATATTGCCTTTGACCTTGAGGCGATTCTTGTCCTTATACTAGGCGCTCGATTTTCCATTGAAGGCGACTTTAGCAGCAACACTCATCTCTCTGACTGTAGCAAAAAACAGAATCAACGATCATTTGGGGTTATGAAGAAATCAATAATCAGATATTCTTATGCTTGTTTAGCTCAGGACGGACTTTGTAATCATCCAAAAGGATCTTATGTTTACTTGTACGCATTTTCTGAATTCTTCTATAACTGTTCCTAATCCTTTTTAATTACAAAGTCCAACTTTGTAATCTAAGAGGGGACTCCACGTCAGTAAGTAAGTGAATAAGAAAGTAAGTAAGTAAGTTAAGAAAGTAAGAAAGTCAGTCACGCTCGTTAATGCAACTGATTGCTGTTTTATCTCTGCTAATTGGTAGCGAAATAAATAAAGCGCACGGAAAGCACAAGTTTCTTGCGATCCAATAGCAAAATTTGACGTCCGCTTATTTCATGTAGGACAGATTTGACACCATAAGATTGACATATGGCTATGATGTTTCCACTGAAAGAAAACAACTTTAACCTGAATTGGCACATACTTGGCCTAATTAGAAACTTAATTACGTTTAAAGCACGTTGAAAATTGAACGATCTCTCTCATTAGCGTTTCTTTTGGCAAGGTCTTCGTCCTGTCATGAGCAAAAAGAAACAAAAAAATTACTCTCACCAACAGTGTGCTTTGTGCAAATGCGCTGTTTTGACTGCCCCTAAGGAACTGCCCCTTCAACTGACTGCGCTTGGTGCTCCGCACAGGACTGTTTTAACACAGGGGAACAAAGGGGGAGCTACTCAAAAATCCCTGTGTTAAAACAGTTCTCTGCGGAGGACTTTTTGCAGTCGGTTTTGGAGGCAGTCGATCTGTAATAAGTCTATCTGTTTTTGATTGACGACACAGACTTGGGGCAAATCTAATGCAGGACACAACATCGCAACGAATTTTCAAGTATTTTCATCGTCTGGTCAAACATCATGTTACTCATGTGTGATTTCGTTCTGAAACTATAAGGAAAGAAAAATTCGCTTACCAGTATGTGGCAACCACTCCGTTGTTGCAGCCAGCTACATATCCTCTGAAACGTAAGAACCGGGGGGGGGCATCGATGGCACGTGCCCCAACGATTTTGGAACAAACCAAAAAGGCCCCTCTTCTCTAGATGTGCCCCTTTCAACACTGATGTGAACAGAATGTCGTTTAGTTTCGTTATGACCTACTCTTTGACTTAATTATGTTTACTTCTCATTTTGTGTTGTTGTGAAGGGAAATTGAATACCTATAAGGATTCATATTATTTTGTTCTAGATTTCACATCCTTACCATGAAAGTCTGACGTATCAAAGTGACCTTCTTATGTAAAAAGTGTCTATGAGGTGCCGTGCCCCTCCAAGTTTAAGCTACGGTCTTGTTTGTCCTCTTGAATTTAGGTTTACATTGCAGTATGGGTTGGATTGGGACAAATTCAAATTAGGTAAATTGTTTCCATTCAAGGAAAGGTACTTGTGTCGTGCCAAGATTCTGTGGTAGGGAATTTAGCTGAAACAATCGTTCTTTAGAGAGCCGTTGAGAAACTTTGCAACATTTTCAATCTTTCTATAGCAACTGGTGTATTCCCAGATTGTTGGAAAATTGCTAGAGTTGCCCCCATCTTTAAAAGTGGTCAATCTGATGATCGATCAAATTATAGGCCGATTTAAGTGCTTCCTTTCTTGTCTAGGGTATTTGAAAAGTTGGTTTTTAACCAGCTTTATGAGTATCTAGATAAAAACAAGCTCATATACTATAAACAGTCTGGGTTTAGGTCCTTACACTCCGCTGTCACTTGTCTGCTGAAGTCTACAAATGATTGGTATGTTAATATGGACAAAGGTAGATTCACTGCTACAGTATTTATTGACTTGAAAAAGGCATTCGATACTGTAGATCACGATATTCTACTCCAAAAGTTAGAAAAGTATGGAGTGATTGGCCTTGAACATACCTGGTTTTCCTCATACCTGAAAAACAGGCGGCAGCTTTGTAGAGTGAATGGGGTAGCCTCAAATATGGAAGAAATAAAATGTGGAGTTCCTCAAGGCTCTTGCCTTGGGCCCCTTTTATTCCTCATATACATAAATGATCTGCCATTTGCTCTTAAAAACAGTGAAGTAACGATGTATGCCGATGATACCAGTATATCATATTCTTCTAAGAATATCGACGAGCTTAATGAAACCCTTAACAGTGATCTAGACTCTTTGAAACAGTCGTCTCTCAATGTAATCAAAACACAAGCAATGGTTATAGGCTCTAGGCCTAATATCAAGAAGATATCAGATAAATTAGTACCGACCCCGTCTTTCGCCATTGGCAACTCGCATATTGAAGTTGTAGATAATGCGAAATACTTGGGAGTACAACTTGATAAACATCTTGTGTGGGATGAGCATACTAAGGCTTTACGTTCAAAGATTTCTCGCTCTTTGGGATTCCTAAAATATGCTAAGAAATTGCTTCCAAAGCATACCCTGAGTCAGATGTATAGAGGTATCGTTGAGCCCCATTTTCGCTACTGTTGCTCTGTGTGGGGTAGCTGTGGAGAATCTCGCCTTTTGATGCTACAAAAGTTACAAAATCGTGCTGCGAGAATTGTTACCAACAGTAGCTATGATGCACCAGCAGCAAACTTGATAAAAGAGCTCAAATGGCCGACAGTCCACGACATGATCAAACAAGAGACGACTACCATTGTTTTCAAATCAATGAGTGGTCTCGCGCCCATTTACCTCTCTACTTTATTCACGAGAAACTCGACACGGGAAATTGTAAATTTGAGAAATCGTGAGACTGACTTACTTGCTCCACGAATGAAAACGAGTAATGGCCAAAAAGCATTTTCGTTCCGTGGAGCAAAGGTTTGGAATGAATTAAGACATGAGGTCAAGCTAGCCCCCTCTCTGTCTACTTTTAAATGTAGTCTGAAATGTAAATAGATTTTAATCCTTCATTCATTCTAATTTAACATTGTAAATATTCTTTTTTATTTTAGTAGCATTGTAATTAGGTTTTTTCCACGGCCCCCTGAAAAGCAGCCACTCCTGGTTGATGGGGCCACCGTGTATAAAAAATTTAAAATGAAAATGAAAGCCTTTATATGAGAAACCCGACCCGGGTGGAAATGCCGCCCCGCGTTGAATTTTGCCGGGTGTTTCAAATCTCGCTTGCGTTTACATGAGATTTTCAACCCGAGGCGAGTTTCCACTCTCAAGTGTTGCAATCGCTGTTGCTGTTGTTTTCGTGATTTTGTTGTCCACTTAACATGACAAGATGCCGTCAAGCATTGCACTTCGAATGAATTTCGATTCTTCTGCATCAAGTTATGAAGCAGCAGACTTTACGTGCCATAGAGGTGGAGAACCTTGCCTTAAAACGATACAACCAGCATCGCAAAAAATTCTTGAGAATAAGGGTGCACTAAAACACGCACAAACCTTTATCTCCAATCTCAGAATTCTTCCCAGTTCTTGGTTTAATCATCGCAATTTCTTCAACTCGCCCCGGGTTGGCAACAATTTGCGTTTACATGCAATATTGACGCTAGGGCGAAATTTCCACCTGGGTTAAGAAATTTTCATTTTTTTCATTTTTAACTATTTATCCAGGGTAATACATTAAGTTTGTGTTTAAGAAAACTGTTTTACAATGTGCCCTGCTTAAAGAAAAAGATAAAATCTAACCTAATTACAGGATGTATCTATAATATAAACTCTACAATAAGATGAAAGGAAAACAAATCTCAATTTGAAGGGAAAAGAAAAAGAAAATTGACCAAAAAAAATACTGGTTTCGATGTAATAGCCCTCATCCGGGGATACATCTATGATTTTTCAAAAAGGTCTTGAGTCTGTTTTTGAAAATCGCCAGTGATGGGGCAGTTTTGATTTCGGGGCTCAATTGGTTCCAAACAGTAAACTCCGCGATACGAAAAGCTACGTTGTCCATTAGATGTCTTATATCGTGGGATCTCAAGATCTGTTTCAGTACTCCGTAGGACTCGTTTCCTGCAATCAGACAGTTTGTGAAACATGTCCTGCATGTCAGGAGGAGCAAGTCCATGGGGCGATTTATAAACCATGGTAGCAATTTCGACATCAATCATTTCTCTTATATTTAGCCACCCAAGTTGAGAAATTAAGGGCAGTGATGCTTTGTCAAAAGGACTGTTTGTAACGATGCCAGCAGCTCGATTCTGTATATTTTGGAACTTTTGAAGGATTGTATCGCCAGCGCAACCCCAGACCGAGCAACAATATCTAATATGTGGTTCTACCGTGCCTAAATACATTTTCTGGACAGTCTCTAAAGATAGAAATTTCTTGGCAGGGGCGGATCTAGCCCAAAATCTGACCGTGAATGGGAGCGCGAAGCGCGACCCTAAAGGGAGAGGCGAGTGCGGAGCGCGAGCCGTACGGGGGTCCGGGGGCGGGCATAGAACCCGGAAAATTCTTTGGGGCCACGCCCTTTACATTGTGGGAAACGCCCTATCTGGCGGTCCTTTGTCAAAGAGGTAGAGGGTCATAATACTACGTGAGTGCCGCAAAGAGAAATGCTCAAGAAAGTAACAGAGAGCTGGATGAATCCGAGGGGCATTTCACTCCTTCGAAAAAGCGTACGAGATTTTTCAGAACAAAAGGATTTTTACGGATTTTTGATGGATTTTTCTTGCAAACAAAAGGATTTTTGCTAAAGGCGTACGAGATTTTTTTGGAGTGAAATGCCCCTCGGATGAATCATCAAGAGCTTTAGAGAATCCCTATCGTTCTCCCCGTTCTGGTATGGGTTGACAATTTCATCCCAGATGGCGCTAAGAGTTTCTTAATTTAACATGAAATTTGGCCATTTGAGTACTTGAAGTCTCTTAATTGGTTTCTTATTTTTTGAATGCATGAATTATCAATATGTTCTCTAACACTGCTGCAGATATGTTTCTTGACATTTGAAACATCATCTAGGAATTAATAGTGTTCTGTTATGTTCAAAACACAGAGGGGCAATTCACTTATTGGAAAAGCGTACGAGATTTTTTCAGAACAAAAGGATTCATACGGATTTTTGATGGATTTTTCTTGAAAACAAAAGGATTTTTGCCAAAGGTGTACGAGATTTTTTGGAGTGAAATTCCCCTCGCAAAACACCAATGGCTAGTTAGTATTACTCAAGAATAAAGGTTCAACAGCATGAGTGCCGTGATGATTGCTAAAATGTCCATGTCTTTAACTTCTCTGACATACTACTAGATAGAGTTTTCTAAAACTTTGGCCATCTTAGTACTAGTTTCTTACAAACAAGTTTGTTGTAAAAAAAACGTGTACTGTTAATCATCTCAAACTTGCAATTTTGCTGTTTTTGGCAAGAGGCATTTACAGGTTTTGGTGGAGTTTGGTTGAAAACAAAAAGGATTTTTGCAACGGGGGTACGAGATTTCTAGGAGTGGGATGCCCATCGGTTTTTAGCGGCTTCTTTTATGGCAATGCGTGCAGCTTTCTCAATATAATGAAGGTGATTTTCCTTTCGCGAGGGCACAGTAACAGAATCTCGGGAGGTGATTTAATGATTCCGGTGTTTGAAAGGTTTACTTGTTTTTCTAACAATACCTTTGGTTGATCCAACACAATGGATGTTTTTTTTGGGCCCCTGCTGACTGCCTGCGAAAAAATAGATCCTGGATAACAGCTCCGAAATATTCCCTTCCAACTATTATTATTCAATGTGTAACGTGATGATGTTGGTGTCAATATTCTTGTAGTGGATTCAACGTGCGGCCCATAAACACATAACTCAAAGATGTATCTTAGTTTCCTTGAAGTGCAAATATTCAAAATGTATCAAACACAACTGAACTAAAAACTGTCAATAATCCATGTTTGGTTCTCTTTATTCTTCGTCCCCAACAAGGAAAGGAATAAATACGCTCATCAAAATCATGCCGACGTCAACTTGGGCTTGGGTCGTCGCTGCTCGAGACTAGGCCTAGCTTCAGTGGCTTTTCGTAAGGAACGCGCTCGTCTTGTTTGTCTTGTGCTCTCTCTACAACTCCCCTCCTGTTTTCTGTTGTAATAGTTTTACATGTTTACCATAGGGAACTGGATCAGCGCAACGCCGCCAGCACACAGGGCAAAATGCACCCACACAAAAGGCAAGATACCTCAAGGGACAAAACGTTCTGGGGGTCTCCTGAGTCTTGTCGACTCCCTTTGTGCTTTCCTTTGAGGTTTGCCAACAATTCTATAACCACAAAGCTTGCACAAAGTATCAAATTCTGATCAAAACCATGAACTAAAATGCAGTTCTCACCGCAATTTCGCCCTTGATAATATGTAATAATACCAACCTACTGGACTAGGCCATAGTTCCCGTTGCGTCAATACAAATACAACATCGTCCAACTAGGTATATTTCCGCAGCTCTTTGCAACATCCATAGTCTGCGGGCATTGTCATTGTAGAGATTACAGCTCTCCCTGTCCATTTCTTCTAAGATATTCAGCAACTTTATGACAAGACACTGTCACTGTGGGCCGCCATTATTATTGTGCAGGACACGAGAGAGAGAGAGAGATCATAATTCTATCACACTGGGCTGAGCAGCAGAGGACTGGGACACAGTTTCAATGGATTGGTAGATGGTTGTCTCATCTTAATTTCTATTGGCTTGCTCAGTTTTTCAAAACGAAGAGTGGCTTTCTGTGGCTCCCGCCATTTTTCGCTTGATTTTGCCGCACGAGCATTGGTTGAATCCAGGCGACCGTGGCTCAGATCTGCCAAGTGTGGCTCCCGCCAATTTTCAAATCTTTTAAAAGTAACTCAATGATTGGCTGAAAAGATTTTGCTGCTGCGGTAGGATTGGTTACAAGTTCGGACTTCGTGAAGCTTGTTCATTGAGTTGAATGAGAGAAATGATCGCTTTTGAGGTTTGAGCCCACTGAGGACAATTGTGGTGGTGATTTGGATAATATCAGATATCTTATATCTTCTTTGATAGGTTGTCAGAAAAAAATATGTCTTGAAATTCTGACCGTGGCTTGAGCGACCTTCGCCACCCCCTAGATCCGCCCCTGCTTGGAATACTTCAGCATTCCTACTCCTCGTGATATCTTACTGAGTGCGACAGTGATATGTTCTTTCCAACTTAGTTGGGAATCAATTTGTACGCCAAGATATTTCACATTACTTTTATAGGTTCCCTATAGGTTATCCTATCCTCATCAAGCAAACTTTTAGAAACAGTCAACGACCTCGCCAAAAGTCTTCAAAAACCAACGATATGTTGAACTTGGAACGGGAAAACTCTCGTAGATTTATCGAGGAAAATTTTCAATTACAAATTAGGTTACGAGACCTCGAAATATTCCAGGCACGAAAAAAAATCAGTCCAAATCTCAAGAGACACGACAACTTTTCGCATCGATTCATTGGAAAAATATACAAGTGAAGTGAATACAATGAAACAGGTTGGAGAAACCCAGGCATCCAACAAGTGTCAACAGCAGTGGAAAATCGGATATCCCTCGGACTGCCCATGCGAGCACTACCAGTGAATCACACACAGTAGCTCACGGCACTGGAACAGCCAAACAACATATAACTAAGAACGTAAATCGAAGAAAAACACGCAGAATCAGTAACAGCCCTGTGGAAAGGAAAATAACTGAAATGGACCATCAAACTTCAGTAAAATGGTTTCCAATGAAACATCGCCCCATGCTATCCGAATTTGCTAGGTTGGTAACTCACAGTTACAGTTGCGTAGAATGGATGCCGATAAAATGTCAAGCAATCATGACGAAGTAGTTTAAATGCAAAATCAGGAATGACGAAGAAGCAGCTAATCATGTAGATTGTAATAACTATGCATGCGGGCACCAATAATCTGCGTGATTCGACCCCAGAAGAAGTTGCAGAAAAGGTGGTCAAAACCTTCAAGAGAATTAAGCAAAAGAATTCCAAATCCCAACTCGCATACTCCTCTATTTTCAGAAGGAAGGGCAATGCTGCAAATGGTATGAACGTTAAAGTATTTCAAACAAATAAGATTTTAAAAGAAGAGCTCATGCTACAGGGTATAGACTTTATTGATAATGATAACATCTTATATGGTAATATCTGTGATGATGGTTTACATATCAACCAAGGAGGAGCAAGAAGATTTGCTTCCACGGAATGTCAAGAAATATGTAGAGTATTGGTAGGGGTACACAGGTTCGAAGAAAAATCTAGGCGAATCGCAACGTAATTTAAGAAAACAGTCAAACAGAGGTTTACGAATTGCATCACATAATGTTATATCATTACGTAAGCACCATTGTGAAGTTGAGCAAGTGATAAACGAACACAAATTTAACATTCTGGGTTTAAATGAAACTAGGTTGAGTAAAGATATTACAGACCCAGAGGTAGAGCTGAGAGGCTTTGAAATTCAACGTAAAGATAGAGATGTCAACGGCGGTGGTGTAGCTATCTATGTAAACTCGAGCATTAGCCATAATCGTAGATACGGTATTGATGATCCACTATTGGAAATCGTAGCCGTAGAGATCACTCCCTTGCATGCCAAAAATTTAATAGTTATTTGTTGGTACAGACCCCTAGCTCCCGGTAATGACAAGGAGGGTTTTGAGGCACTAAGGAACTTAGTCTCTGCTGTAGATGCAAAAGGTAAAGAGATTATCTTAATTGGCGACACTAACTGTGATCTAAGAAATCACAAGGACGGGTGCACCAAAAGCATAAAATCAATTTATTCTGAGTTCCAATGTGAGCAGCAAATAAATGAATATACTAGGGTAGCTGCGCAAGAGAAAGATGGTGCTCCACACTTCCAAGACTCTTATTGATCACTTTGCGACAAATCGCCCAATTATATTTTGAGAGCGAGCGTGCTAAAATTAGGAATGGTCGATCACTATCTTATTTTTGCAGTAAGGAAAATAAATGCAAAGCGAATTTTAGATAAGCAAGTGAAAATGGTAGAACCACGCAGCTTTAGAAACTATGATAAGCAGCTATTACTGGACGAGTTGTCAGCCATTGACTGGAACGAGATGCTTGCCCCAACTAATGGCAACCCAGATCTCATGACCTCAGTCTTTAATAGTGTTATCTCATCTCTGCTGGAGGTGCATGCACCACTAAAACGTATAAAAATAACAAGCCATCACGCTCTTTGGATTACTGTAGAAATAAAAACCTGATGAAGGAACGTGATTTGGCAAAAAAGAGGTCCGAGAAAGATGCTTCCTATTGGTCAGACTTTAAGAGGTTGCGGAACAAAGTCACTTCTGAAATTCGTGCCAGGGTACAAGAATACTACCATAACCTTATTGATGAAACCCGAAACAATCCGAAAGCTATGCGGAAAACAATGAATAAGGTTTTACATAAGAACTCAAATCACACTGTAACTCAAAACATCATTTTTGAAGTCACAGAACTAAAATCACCTTCATAAATTTCAGAAGATTTCAACAAACATTTTACAACGGTTGAACCTTCATTTTCTTTTTTTTTCATTTTAGATTGTTTGTACACGAAATCCCTTCAGATAAGTTAAATAATACAAAACGAAAGTCTTATTAATTAATATCATATATAAAAAAGTGCTGAGGAAAATGGCATTGCTGCTGTTCCAGGCAGACATGTTTAATTGGCTTTCATCTCATCAAATATGTTTTAGTTGTTTTTTTTAATTAGCACAAGGTAGGAAGCTGCCTGATTTTACTCGCTGGCCCAAAATACTTGCAAAATCATATCATTAAACAGCAAGGATAATGTGGAGAGTAGAGATATCTGGTTGCAGTGTGAAGATGCTAGGGATAAACTTGGATTTAAAATTTTTCCAATGGCAAAATGCCTGGGCCTAAATTCAAGACCATGGCTTCCCAAAGACCAAGACATTCAAAGAATTTTCGAAGCAGAGCTCAATTGTATGGATGTTTTAAGTGCTGTGTTACATTTAATCTTACAAATCAAGCAACATTGAAGCTGATGGTACTTTCAGGGGACATCGAAATGAATCCAGGCCCTGTGAAAAACCCCTGCTCAATGTGCAAAATCTCATCGTTCATGCAAGTATCTATGCCATATTGGGAATAACTGTGAAAATGTGCAAAATCAAGATTTTATTAACATCAAGGGTCAAGGGAGCGGATATTCGTGGTCCTGCCCCTCATGCTTAGGCCTACAACAGCAACAACAACAACTACAACACAGTACTCTGCTGAACCAAGATGCACCAGAACGAATAAATGATCACTCACATTATGACACACTGAAGAGCCAGTTAGAAGAAGGAGGCAAGGGATCTTTGAAAGTTGCTCACATTAATGTAAATGGGATAATGACGAGAAATAAGTTAATGGAAGTCAAGATATTGCTTGCTGAAACTGGCATTGATATCTTGGGCATCACAGAGTCAAAGCTTCATCCATAAGAACACGATGACCGGGAAATAGCGATAGATAGACATAAATTTGAAAGACAAGACAGACAGCAAGGTGGGGGCGGTGGATGTCTTTTGTATTACAAGACTCATTTGAACATCGTTCCCTCCCTACAAAGTAAAGAATGCGGAAAGTAAAACAGAATCCATCTGGGTTGAGATCCAGCTGCATTCGCAAAGAATCATATTAGAAGTTGTTTATCGACCCCCTAGTGATGATGATTTTTACCAGAACTTTCAATCCTACTTAGAGAAGGTATGGCAAAAAAGAAAGCATATATTCTTGAAGGGAGATTTTAACTCTAATATGCTCTTCAGGGGTAAGTCAGCAAATGAGTGTAGTAAAGGAAAGCGGCTTCTAAGATTAATAAGTTGCTTCCGGATGAAGAATATGATAAAAGCCCCAACAAGGATCACCCAAGAAACAGAGTCTCTCATTGACATGATTATCTCCACAAGTGAGGAGAAGGTGACAAAATCAGGAATATATGATACAGGAATTGCGGACCATTGTCTGATTTATGCAGTCAATGAGACAGAAAACCTGAGACAGAAAAGAGAACCATCAAAAATAAGAGAGGTATCAAATATAAAGAACTGTAATTGGGAGAAGTTCAGAGAAGAAATGCAAATGGCCCCATGGTCAGTGTGTTCCATTTTTGAGGATATAGATGATTGCTCTTGGGCATGGAAAAGTTATACCTTGATGTTAGAAAAAGATTTATATCTGAAAGACATGCAAAGGTCAGAGAGAAGACACTTCCATGGATAAACACTTGTCTTAGAAAAGAGATGAATAAGAGGTATAAACTGCTGATTAAAGCAAAGAGAAGTAAACTTCAGACTGGGCATCGTGTAGAACTTCAAGGAACAAAGTAACTGCTCTTCTACGAAGGGCTGAAGTGGCTTATTGGAAGAATGAACTAGAAACTGCTTAGGGAAAAGATGTGAAAAGCTTCTGGAATGTGGTGAAACGAGTGACTGGTAAAGAGAAAACCTCAAATTTCATTGGTCCTATTCTCAATGATGACAATGAGCTTGAGTATGATGACAAAGGGAAAGCGAATGCCTGTAATGCATTTTTCTCCACTGTTGGAAGGAAACTGGCAGAAAATCATCCAGAAACACCTGAAAATGACTACAGTTATGTCAGTAAAATAACTCCCACTTTGTTAGAGGTGTCAAATATTGACGCTAGGTTAGGAAAAGGAATAAAAGGATTGGATCCTGGGAAGGCGACCGGGGTAGCCAAGATTACATCAAGAGAGACTCTGATGTAAGATGGTGTTTTCAAAGAGAGTATATACGGTATCTTTCACAAAAGCATAAAGGACAGCAGAAGATAGAGAGAGGGAACTACAGACCCCTTAGTATGCTTTCCATACCAAGTAAATTACTAGAAGGTGTTGTGTGCGCTGCAATGGATGACCATCGTGTGACTATTCCAAATATAAGGCAATGGGATTATAAAAAGGGTCTGTCAACGGAGCTACTACTCGTATATCTAACTGAGAAATGGAAAATGGAAATGAACAGAGGTAAATTTGTTGGCATAATACTAATTGACTTCCGTAAGGCCTTTGATACGGTGGATCATTCCATCATGCAGTTAAAGCTACAGGGAGCAGGACTAGCAAACGGTGTCGCTGAGTGGATAAACGACTATTTAAGTGACCGACAACAGTTTACTGAAATCAATGGGGAAAATTCAGAATTGCAAGGTATCACTCATGGTGTTCCACAAGGATCGCTGCTAGGCCCACGATTGTTTTCGATATATGTTGAAGATTTCCCTTCATGCACATCTCAGGGTGAAATAGAATTGTATGCAGATGATACCACATCCTACTGCACGGGAAATTCCATTGATGAGGTGCACGTGTCCTTAGAGAAAATGTTAAAAGATATACAAAGTTGGTGCACTAGACACAAACTAACCATACACACTGGCAAGACAAAAGTGTTACTAATCGACAGACAAATGTTTATTGGCCCTTTGAATGAATTGAAATTTGGAGACACACCAATAGAATATGTTGCTGAAGCTAAATGCCTAGGAGTAAAACTAGATCAAAAGCTCTCTTGGCGACCTCAAATCAACTATGTAACGAAATCATTTAATGCAAAGGTAAAACGATTAAAGAGTATGAAGTATCTCCAAAAGGCTTTCCTGGAAGAGATCTATTTCAAAGCTATCATCCCATCAGTTACCTACTGCTTGGCTGCCTGGGGATCATGCAGCAAGAGTCTTTTCCAAGAAATTGAGAAAATTCATGTGCGGGCTGCCAAAATCATTCACGGCATTGCAAGTGACAATGCTGATGAGGATGTATTACGAAAAGCTAAATGGGCCACAATATCATATCTTTATGAAAGGAAACTATTGATCATCATGCAAAATGCACAT
The DNA here is from genome assembly GCA_964020215.1 of Aurelia sp. 3 sensu Dawson et al. (2005). Taxonomy (NCBI): domain Eukaryota; kingdom Metazoa; phylum Cnidaria; class Scyphozoa; order Semaeostomeae; family Ulmaridae; genus Aurelia; species Aurelia sp. 3 sensu Dawson et al. (2005). The sequence goes on from OZ026590.1 coordinate 9,594,044, forward strand.
CTACAGAGATTGCCTGATCGGATTTGTGATCTATTCGATAAATGTAAAAACACTAATCGTCACCTAGGAGTGGTACAAAATTTAATGTCCCTGAGTACAAAACTGATGCAGGGAGAAACTCAATTCGCTATAGAGGACCATTACTGTGGAATCCCCTGAAGGAAAACCAAAAGGAAAAGACAGTTGACTCATTCAAGAAATCAATCGGAAAATTTAGAGAACAGCTGCAGAAAATGTCATTTGGGAAGGGTATAGGACAACTTTTGAACAGAAAATTGGATTTTAAGTATTTTTAACATTTTATTTTATTCTTAAACTGTATGAACATTACTTTTGATTCGTAGATAGCAGGTCCCCATCAGCCGCAAGCTGACATTAATTAAACCTGCTTTACCAAACAAATATGCATGTATGTATGTATGTATGTATGTATGTATGTATGTATGTATGTATGTATGTATGTATGTATGTATGTATGTGTGTATGTATGTATGTATGTATGTATGTATGTATGTATGTATGTATGTATGTATGTATGTATGTATGTGTGTGTGTATGTATGTATGTCTGTAGGCTTATTTGGATTTCATTCCACGCCTTAAGAGATGAATAGGAAATTCATTTTTTGGCATACTCCAGATTATACCTCGGAATCTGAAGATCTCTGCAGAATCAAGTGTTGTAGCTGGAGTACTGGGATCTTCGTTGGCATGTGTTCCAGAGATTTTCTTGGCAGAGTCTGTTCATGATCTTATTGGCCATAACAGCACAATCAAAGATGACAAGTTGCTCAGTGCGAAGGAAATTATGCGAACATTCGTCTTTAATCCTAGATATAGATATTTCAATTATAGAGATGGTCCTGTCCTGAAGACGTTGAAGGGATTCCTTTTTTGTATTTGAGAGGCGACCCCAAATGACATCTGCATATCGTATGTGACTTTCTACAAGAGCATGACATACATTGCTTAACTGAGATTGTGGAAGGATGTTTTGCAACGTTTTTAAAGATGTAAGACCTCCATTAACTTTCCCTTTGACAGTTTTCAATTGTCCTTCCCAGTTAAGCCCTTCGTCTACAATGACTCCGAGTGATTTGGCTTTTTTCACTCGTTTTATGTCTGAATCATTCAGTCCCAATGTTTCATGTATCTCGACTGCATTACTTCTACGAGGGTGTCCAATTATCATATACTCTGTTTTTTGAGGATTGGCGCTTAATCTATTCAACTTCATACATTCAGAAATATGGGTCAATTCCTCTTGAGCCTTATGAACAAGTTCTTCAACATTCATAGATGTTACGGTCAGGTGAATATTATCAGCGTACATACCAGCCTTAGAAACTTTCAAACATTCTTTAAAGTCATTCAGGTAGATTATGAAGAGACGAGGGCCAAGACACTAACTTGGCGGAGAGACTAGAAACTCACCCTTCCGATGACCCTCTTAAGCACCTTGGAGATAAAACCGGAGCCAGTAAGTGTAGGGTATGCAGAACGTGCTATAAGAGCTCTGAATAATTCTGAATAAGTTCTGAAAAAGTCTCCTGGTGCTGACAGAATCCCCGTCAAAATACTGAAAGATGCCATAAAACTTAGTGTTGAAACCACTGACACTGATATACAATGCATCTTTAGAAAGGGATATTTGACCCCAGATCTGGAAATCAGCCAGGGTAACACCTATTCATAAGGCAGGCACGAAAACAGATGTAAACAACTACCGGCCTATCTCAGTGTTATCAGTTGTGTCGAGAATTTTAGAAAAGATTGTACACGACCAACTAATGGACTTTTTAAAGGGACAAAATAGTCTTTGTTTGAACCAGTTTGCGTTCCAAAAACTGCACATTACATTTACATGTCTATTGAATTGTCTCTTCAACTGACTGACATGTCTATTTTTTTTCTAAGACGGCGGATGATGAGGATGACACGTGAAGAGCACGGCAGTACAGAGACAAAATTAGTGATCCCCATAATCATCATTAGGGCTGGGGAATGTTTCAATACTCGTTTTAAATTATATTCTTTCAGTTATCAGTCATTGAATGGAATTTACAAAGTACAATCACGCGAATTTGTTTTCATTGGAATTGGTTTGATCGGAAGTAGGCCTTCGCCTAGCCGACGTGTTCAGCAAGTGCAAAATTATGGATAAACCAGTATTGATGTCAGTGGTCCAGAGTCTCCTTGACAATCAAGCCATGAACTTTAAGACAACAATTGAGCTTATGACTGGAGATTTGAAGAATGAAATAAGGGAATTGCGCAGAGAAGTATCAGATTTAAAGATTATTATTATTATTATTATTATTATTATTATTATTCATTTATTTATTGTTGGATGGTAAAAGATAGCTACAGTAGATAGCTGATTAATTCCAACTCTAAAAATTAAAATACAAAATAATCCTTTAAAATACAAATAATACTCAATAAAAACATGGATAAAATATTTACATGCCATCAAAAATATATAGTATAAAAGCAGAAATCTAAAATTGTTTTATCATAAAAAGCCCAAATTCGGAATAAAAGTGCGGCATAATCTGCATGGACAATTTTCCCCGTACCAATTTTTGATCTTTGTTTTAAACTGACAAAGCGAATTCAAATTTCGTATCGTTGGTGGTAACATTTGCCACAACTGCGGACCTTTAAATCGGACGCTTTCTGTCCCGTTGTTAACAGATTTCACTCTGGGTTGTACAAATTGGTTATTATTGCGTAAATTGTAGTGAGTTGCATTTTCACAGAAGATTTCCTGCATAAATGAAGGGTTAAGCCCGTTTTTAGTTTTATACATCTCTGTCATAAGTAACTGCAAGTTCTTTGTGTGAATAGTAACGGCACAGTCCTTCTCTAATAGTTCACTATAAGTAGATTCGGCATCCTTATAAGTAAGTAATTCTCAGAGCCCTTTCCTGTATTTTGTTAATCTTTTTGTTGAGCTGCCTGCTATTCGCAATTAGCTTGCAATTCACTCAAGCCAAGCATGATGAAATGGCAAAAAAAGGTTGATTTCCTCGAGAAGAAAGCCAATGCCAATGAACAGTCTGTTAACCAGTCATTTGATTACATTGAAGCAATGCAAGACAATGTGGAGCACATGGAGGACCAAAATAGGCGCAATAACGTAAAGATTCTTGGAATGGAAGAAGACCCAGACAAAGAAAAGTTATGGGATGACACTGAAGAGCTTATACAAAATCTGATCAAAGATAAGCTGGGGTCAAGTAAAAGTTTTGAAATAGAGAGATGTCATCGAGTAGGGTATCCAGGCAAAAAAGTCAATCATCTCATGATCGATCTCATTTCAATCAGTTTGGAAAAAGTAAAGAGCCACGCCCTATTGTTGCTAGATTTCTTCGCTGGAAAGACAAAGAAGAAGTTTTGAAACTTGCAAGGCAAACAAAGCCTGAGGGTGTCAGATTTGTTCAAGACCTGTCCAGAAGAACCCTTCTCAGGAGAAAGGAACGAATTCCAGAACTCATTGAAGCAAGAAAACGAGGCAAAATTGCCTATTTTGTCATGGACAAATTGGTCATAAAAAATGGAAATCCTCACTTTCGTAACGCAAAGCCACTAGATGAGAATGAAACTGTCAGTGAGTCCATCAACAATGAAGGTGAAAGAGTTAATGAGCCCAGTAACAGTGACCATGAAATTTTTTTCAGTTAAGTATAAGGTATTGTGAACTACCAAATTAGTCACACTTAAAATTAACTTTGTGTTTAACTTTGCATATGAACCTTTTATTATTTTTTTCATTTTCAGATCAGTTCTAAATTTGATGACTAATCATGACAAGTACAACTAATTTTCCATGTGGTATTTGCCACAAAAATATTCATGCCAATCAAAAGGCAGTTTCTTGCAATAACTGCAATTTTTATGTCCATATCAAATGCAATGACATCTCTACATCAGAATACAAAGAGCTTGAGAAAGAATCTGATGATGTTTCTTGGTTTTGTGAAAAGTGTACCATAGATATGTTTCCATTTGGCTCATTACCTAATGAAGAATTATTAGGCATCGATGATTTTGACCTGCCCTCTTTCATTGACTCTGCCTCTATGTTTGAAATTACATCTAACCTTACGGACTTGCCTAATCTTAGTGATTTTGATATTGATGAACATATGCCTCAAACTATTGATTCTCGCTACTTCACTCTACCTGAGCTGTCCTCCTTACAGTCATCCTCTGGCGATTTCTCTATTCTTCACTCCAATATAAGAAGCTTGTCCCCTCATCATGATGAACTAGTTTCTTTGTCTGCTCACAATAAGCTGAATGTCATTGGGGTGTCTGAAATACGGGATTCTAATGACAATCCTATTTCACCTAACGTTTATATTCCTGGCTTTACCTTCTTTAAAACTTCATCACTTACCCAGAATGGTGGTGTTGGTTTGTATATTAGAAATTCTCTTACTTCTAAGCCTAGAATTGACTTAGATTCTTGCACAGATTATTTTGAAACAGTTTGGGTGGAGATTGAAAATAAAAAAGACAAAGATTTCCTTATTTGCTGTGTTTATAGACACCCAAGTTCAAAAGTTGATAACCTCACATCTCACTTTCATAATCTTCTATCAAAGATATCTTCAAACAAATTGGTATTTATAATGGGTGATTTCAATGTCAATCTACTTGATTATGCTTCCCATACACCAACATCAGACTTTGTCAATAACTTTTTTCTCACGCAACCTTCTTCCTTGTATTCATCATCCAACAAGAGTTTCAGAACATAGAGCCTCTGTTATTGATAACATTTACACCAATGCTACTAATGCCAACATTACAAGTGGCAACATTTTGATGCAAATTACTGATCATTTTCCCGAGTTCTTGATTTTGAAAAATACTCAAGTCAGTTGTAACAAATCTGAATCATTCAAATATGATTATTCTAAATTTAAGGAAGACAAATTTCTTCAGGAGTTTAACCAGACTAAATTTACTTATTTTGAAAATAGTGACACGGATGTGAACAAGAAATTTGACAGATTTTTGAAAGACCTTAGCACTTTGACAAATAAGCATGCACCTATCATAAAAAGGAGCCGAAAGGAAATGAAATTGAAAGATAAACCATGGATAAATAATAAACTTCAAACGATGATGAGAATCCCTGACAGAATTTTGCTGAAATTAAAGAAAAAGACAACTAATCATAATCTTACGCTGTATAAGAAAATTAGAAATCGTGTATCTAACGAAATAAAAAAAAGTAAGGAAAGTTATTTTCATAATTTTTTTTCTACTAACACTCAAATCTTCAAATAAAAGATAACCAAGCAAAATTTCAAATATATTCAACGATTTCTTTGTAAATGTTGCAATCTCTTATTAAATCAACTTTTGATTTCTCCAACATATTCCGTGTCATGAAAAGTTGTGCCACGAGTACAACAGTTGAATAATACTTAAAATTTTCCAAGAGTTTGGTCACATGACTCGGGATGGGTAAAGCAAACTTTGGCCGATTAGATCAATTAATTCCCCTCTTAGTTAGACGTTCTTTCTTTTTTGTAGTAGTTACGTGTAGTTTATGTGCTATCTTTGTCTTTCAATGCCGTCACTTGTAGTGCTATGTTCGTGTTTTTAGTTTTATGTTGCCATTTGGTAGACGTTATTTTTCGCTCCAAATGGTATTGTTTTAGTAGTAGGGTATAGTATTTTGTAGGTAGTGTTATTAGGTAATATGTATTGTAAGTTTTTAGCTTGATATATATATATAAAAAAAATGTTGCTGATGAAATAACAAAGACAATACCAAAGACTCCTCAATCTCCTCTTGACCATCTATCTAACAGGACTTCTAATGCTCTTTTCCTTACTCCAGTTACTTTCATAGAAGTTAATGACCTAATCAATACTCTAAATCCATCTAAATCTGTTGGTCCTAACAGTATACCTATAAAATTGCTAAAAAACCTTGGATCCTCAGTCTCCCCACTTGTTGCTCTCCTTGTGAATCAGTCTTTCCAGTCCGGTGTTTTTCCTGTTAAACTCAAGATAGCCAAAGTGATAACTCCATTCAAAAAAGGGAATCCTGAGCTACCATCTAATTATAGGCCAATTTCTCTTTTACCCATCTTCAGTAAGATATTTGAGAAATTAATGTACAGACGACTGTTTAGATTCCTTGAGGTACATAATGTTCTTTACTCTTTGCAATTTGGATTTCAAGAAAACCACTCAATCGATCATGCCCTAGTGAGTTTGACAGAAGCTATTAGAAATACACTTGATAATAAAAGATTTGGTTGTGGCATTTTTATTGATTTACAAAAGACTTTTGATACTGTTAATCATGAAATTTTACTGTCAAAATTGGAACACTATGGTGTGCGTGGTTGTGCCCTTGAGTGGTTTAGATCTTATTTATCTGATAGAAAGCAATATGTTTCTGTCAATGGAAGTAGTTCTAACTTACTTCCAATTACCTGTGGTGTACCAAAAGGTTCTGTAATAGGCCCATTACTTTTCCTTATCTACATCAATGACCTACCGAATGCTTCTAAGAAACTTAATCTTTATCTCTTTGCTGATGATACAAATATCTACTGTGAATCCAAAGATTTATCTAATTTACTCAAAATTGTTAACAAAGAACTTAGATCAATAAAAGATGGCTTGATGCTAACAAATTATCATTAAACAATGATAAGACAAACTATCTTATCTTTCACTCCTCTCCTAGGAATGTTCCTTATGATTCTACAATAAAAATTGGGAAAAAACATATTAAAAGAGTTAAGTTTGTTAAATTCTTAGGACGTCTCTTGGATGAGCATCTAAGCTGGAAATACCACCTCAGTGAACTCTCTAAAAAATTAGCTAGAACTTGTGGAATCTTTTTCAAAATAAGAAACCTACTTCCATTGGATGTTTTACTTTGCTTGTACAATGCTTTATTTTTGTCCTTCCTACAATATGGTCTTATTGTTTGGGGCCAAACTTTTGCATTATACATACCCTAGATCCAATTTTTAAATTGCAGAAAAAAGCTGTTGGAGCCATCTCATTTCAGCCTCGTTTGTCACCCTCTTTTCCAATCTTTAAAGATCTTAAACTTCTTAAGCTTTCTGAGATTTTTGAACTCCACCTTTTAACCTTTGTTTATGACTCTGTTAATAAAACTTCACCTTGTTGCTTTCATGGCTTCTTCCTATTCAGCTCATCAGTTCATCAATATTCCACAAGACAGGCCAGTCAAGGTGATCTGTACTTATACCGTATGAACAGTCTTCAATATGGTCTAAAGTCAATTCGATATCTTGGTGCTAAACTTTGGAATACATTACCAGTGGACCTCCGAAATGCTCCATCGAAAGTATCCTTCAAAAAACAACTGAAGCTTCACTTATTGAACACTGTCAATGAATAATTCTAAGCTACCCTTGCTATTTGCACGATTTCTATTTAGTTGTACGAAAAAACAATTGCTTACATTGTTTGGAATCATTTAAATCCGACCAAAATTACTAATGTCAGATTATCACAGTGTTGAAGGGGGGGGGGGCTCTCTCCTCGATTAGTTTACCTATTGAGAGAGCTCCTCCTCTATGTAATTCCCTTCATACAATTTATTTCGTTTCTCTTTATTTGTATATTGTATCAATTTTCCGTATCAATGTATTAATTTTCTGTAATATTGTCTTATTTCCCTGTAGTTTAGTTATTTGTTAGTATAGTTAATTATATATAAATTGTATGTAGTGGAATTTAAAGATATATGAAACTGAAACTGAAACTGAATGTTATAGACCCATGGTTCAAGAACTCTGATGAAGGGAAAATAAACTTGAGTATAGTCCTTGATCTCAAGAAAGCATTCGATACCATTGACCATAAATCCTATTGTCGAAGTTGCGAGAGTATGGTGCTGAGGGTACTTCCCGCTGCTGGTTCACTTCTTATCTGACCAATAGGGAGCAGTTCTGTTATTTTGACGCATCCACTTCCAGCAAAAGCAGCATTGAGTGTGGTATTCCTCAGGGCTCGTGTTTGGGACCCTTACTCTTCATACTATACATTAATGATTATGAGAATTATCTAAAAAGCACGATACCAAATATGTAAGCTGATGATACATGTGTAAATATCGCATCAAACAACCTGAATGAACTTCCAACAGATTTGAAAAACGAGCTGGAAAATGTATCGAATGGATGAGGATTAATAAACCTAGTTTGAATGCCAGCAAAAGTGAATACATGGTTATAGGCCATTGGCAACAACTAAATAAGATAGGTAATCATTTGCCAGATCTTGTTCTCAATAATGAAGTTATCAAAAGGGTTGAGAAGACAAAATACCTAGGGATCATCATCGACGAAAGCCATAATTGGAAAGAGCAGTAAAAAGCTATCAGCAATAAACTGAAAGGGGACTTGAGCTCCTTAAGAAAACTGAAAAACATCATTCTGCAAAGGAAACTTGATCAAGTTTACATAGCTCTTTTTGAAGGCCATCTTCGCTGTGACAACATTGTTTGGAGTAGTCTTTCCAACATCAAACTATCCCAATTGCAACGATTACAGACAAGGGCAAAGAAGCTAATAGCGAATGCCAAGTATAAGGACGGATGGACTTGCAAATGGCTCTCTGTAAAGTCATTGATCTCCTTTGACCAAGGAGTCATGACATATAAGATCTTGCATGACCTCTGTCCCGAAAATCTTCGCCATAAGTTCACTGAAAGATCCATGATTTTCGAGTACAGAACCAGAAACCGTGGAGATCTGCAAATTCCTAAAGTTAGGTTAGAATATGCAAAGCGAGGTTTCTACTTCTCTGGTGTAAAAAACTGGAATGATATCCCTGACAATGTTCGAGAAAGAGATTCAATTGCTCGTTTTAGAACAGGTCTTAGAGATTATCTTTTTAACCTTTCACAGGACCCGAACACGACTCCTTGGTAAAGCAGCAAGAAATACTACTATTTTTTCTTTTTCTCATATTATCTTTGAAGAAATATTGTGAGTAGGTTATTAATTTGCTGAAAGGACCTCGTGCGTATATATTGACAAGATGAAATGGGGGGGGGGTGAGGGATGCAACCGGCCGCAAGGCGGGCTAGCGTTCGCAGCATCACCAAATTTAGAAGGACCCCTTCAATACAGCGACAGATACAAACATCGCAGTTTAGATAACAGAATCTCGGCAAACAATGTCGACATCGACTGGGGAAAGATACGCGACCATACTGAAATAAAACTTCTTCATACATATGATTCTGCATGGGGGTTGATGCGCATGGGGATCGAAACTGCTTTTCGGGCGATTCTTATTCTTGCGAAAGGCATTTGGTCTTCGATTAGGGACAGCTTTGGCAGTAGCACTCACACCCCTCTGATTTGCAGCTAAAACAGTATCAACGATCAGTTGGGGATATGAACGAATTAATTTTCATACACACTTATGCTTGCTTAGGCCAGGACGGACTTTGTAATCATCCAAAGTGATCCTATGTTCTTCTAACATGATACTTTTTTCCAATTCCGTATATTTTCTAGAGTTTATCAGCCCCTTTCTCCTCTTTCTATAAAGAATGCTAATATGGCTTCAGATTTCTTTTATCGAGTTTTCAATTCTTCTCTTCCACCATGGAGTCACTCGGACTTGTTGTTTTTTAAACACTTCCAGATCAGCCTCCTTTCCATCAAGGATAGAGCAAGCTTTAATCAGATGCCTGATAAACAGTGCCTGCTAAATTATCAGTCCTTATTTTTGGGAGAATCGTGTTGATCTTTTGGGCCCACTGTTTCACAATTTTTCTTTCTACACGTGCAAAGCCCACCAATTCCTCGTCCATATGTTTGTCAATGACCTCATTTAGTTTGTTTAAGGTTCCAATTTCATCATCATTCAAGTCGTCGTTATGCACAACGAGCACCCTATCATCTTCATTCGTACTCTCAAGTCTACAGACATACGTACATCTTCCTCAACATCATGGACATCAGCATCAATAGCTTCGTTATTTTCATTCAGGACTCTACGTTTTATTTCTTCTAACTCAAGCTTAGTTAAACATCCATTTACTCTTATCATTCTAGCTTGATCGCACAGTCTTTGTTCAGTCACTTCAAGTTGTTGTCTCTCCCTCAATATTGTATGCATACGTTTTCTATCACCTCTAATTGGTTTTCCTTCATCATAATAACAGTCCATGATAGCAATGTTTTAATCTCTATCCCAACACTTTCTAGCAGTAACACGATGACGACCGGGCCTGCGCCGCTACTTTTATTTCTAAAAAGAACAATATAATTATTTTACCCATTTAGCACAAAATGTATTAGAACATTGGTCGGCAAGCGCAGCTTTGATATAAATTTCAACACTAGGACCACGACGAACATCTTGAGGGTCACTGTAGAGAAAGACAAATCAGTATCGACAATTCCAGTTAGTTAAAGGAATTGAATCCATATAAATAGTTGAGCGTTAACGCTGTCCTGAATTTTTGCTGACAAACCGCTGACGGCCCTTTGTTATCGCACAAAAATGCTAAAGTCATTAGCAGTGGAGACCAAAGACATCTTAATCCTTGCATTATCCTCAGGAATTTCTTTGGTTTAATTTCAATAGGGATTAAATGACAACTTTTGTTTCGTGATTGAAAAGAGGTTGATATTGGTCATGAGAGCGCTATTTATACGGACTCAATGCCTTTAAGACATCAAGACAAATCCAGTATTCATAAATAAGTTATTCGACTAAGCCATGGTAATTTAGGACGTTTCGAGACGAGCTTGTCTCATCTTCAGCTAAATAAAAAGTACGCGTGCGCGGTTCTTTATAGCAATTTAATTATTCAGAGGAATGCATAATTAAGTTGACGATCATACGATATCTAAATAAGGAAAGTCCATTGAAAATAAGCAAATAAGAAAGTCCAATGAGATTAGAAAAGATACAACGGTATAGAAGAGTTCTGTTGATTGAGTGTCGGGCGGTCCCTTAAGATTAGAAGACTCTCGTGTATCAGCAAGTCAAAATCGTTGTTGGCTTTGTCCAAAATGCAAAAATCATCAAAAGACGCGGTATGACCTGTTTCATTAATATGATCCCTAATGGATGAAGAAGCACCCTTTATACTTATTCCTTTCTTGTTTATTTCTAAATGTTCCCTACAACGAACAATAAAGTGGCACGATGTTTTGCCATAATAAGTAGCCTGGCAGCTACTACACGTAAACTTGTAAACAACGGAAGAACAAATGTGTGCAGGGACACGATCTTTGAAAGGGAAAAAGTTTTCAATGCGTTCAGATGATTGAAAAACAACCTGAAAATCGACATGGGGGTACGTGTTACCTAGAAATTTACATAGTTTCTTTTTCACCCTGAGACTGTACTGGCCAAGATAAGGCAAACAAAAAATTACCCGGAGTTTCGGTACGGTGGCCGGTCTTATTTATTAGGTATTTTACTAATTCATTTTCCTTTCATTGCTGATTTCATTGCTTTCCTTTCACTCCTTTCATCGGGTCTTCTGTTTCCCATAACATTATTAATTTAGTTGGTTTAGATGGCAGGTCCATATCAGCTCTTGAGCTGCGCTTTCCAACCTGCCTTAAAAAATAAAGAATGTAAATACGTATGTATGTATGCTGAGCCGCATGACATCTGCCAGACGAGAGACCATCACCTGAAGTTCCGGTCCAAATTAACGTCGTTGATCCAGAGGCGGATCCAGACTATTGCTATTGATGCTCAAGCATCAGTCAGATTTTCAAAACAATAGTAATAATCTTTTGTGTACGTAGTTGTTAGATTAGGGGCCTTTTATCTCATCGTTTGCAATATAACAGGACGGAAAATTGTCTGCGCATGTGCAACAAATCACAGGGAATAAGGTTTTTCGCGCGGTTTTCTCATTCACGGAAGGCAATTGTGATTGTGAACTGTGGCCTAAAAACTGAAAATTCGAGACAGCTCTCTGCTGAGGATGTCAGAGCCAAGTACTCGTATTTATGTCGAAGATGGCTGGTTTTACAGTAATTCAAATCGTTTGTTCATTGCAAAATGAATGTATCGTGAACTGGTGTCAAAGGTCCTGTTCTTCAATAATTAATTTGCCTGAGAAGAAGGCAAAGGAAGGAAATCCACACTCCAGAGTCATCGTCGGCAGAGCAGTGATCGGACCCCAATCTGTGTCACCTCGAAGTAGATATGTCCCGCGGATGAACGCGAAGAACGTCGCATGGACTTAATGCATGGGAACTTCATCTTGGAGTCAGAAGGACCCTACGGCCAAAGCCTCTCACCTTTGTTGGAATGAAGTCAAGGTAGCCCAAAACCCCAAAGCCAAGCATGTTGTGTTCCATTTCCATACCTTGCAGTTCATATGGAAATAAAGTCAATTAAGCAGATTTTGCCAGCTACCAGACAAAGAAACCTTTTATTAACTGTTATAGTTATCACATCAAAACAAGGAAACCCTTATGAAACGAACAGCATCCAAATTATTTTTGTGTGGAAAAGTTTACCTCGAGTTGTTCTAAAACCAATGATGATAAGTTTCCTGCATTTAAGACCACTAAGAAATTATACTGAAAGTTTCTTACTTTTTTGAAGGCTTACTGGGGTAAAATGGGTATTGTTAAATGCTGGAAAACAGTAGACATGGAACAAATAAATCAACGTTCACTATGCTGGAGGGTTGCACAGGTAGATTTTGGCAAAAATTTACCCAAATTTTTCACCCAAGCATTTCACCCCAAACTTACTCATTTTACGCCAGACCCTATTCCCTTCAATGCATAATGCAAAAGATACTTACAGGCTGAACATTTTGATATGTTTACAAATAGATTTCTTAAAGAAGCGTATTCTCATTCAGTTCTCAATTAAACAAATGGCACAGAAGGATTTTGAAGGTAGTGCAAGAAGCCTCAAAATAGCACCATATTGAACACTTTTTTTCTGCCATACATGCCCAGGGACCCAGGGGTAAAGGGTATTGATTTCACTTGAGGAGAAGGTAGAGAGGCATCGCTCTAAATGGTCGGCTTTCGAAACAAAGTTAATTTAAATGTAAGGGAATGCAATAGGACTGAGCAAATCATGATAGAAATGTTCACAAACTCATTCTCAAAGATGAACTTAAATGTAACGACTGTCCACTTGTTCGTTATGGTAAATTTTTCGCCCAAACGCAAGTTGGTCTGAACGGCCTAATCTTTGGCATGACGTCTAATTTGGACGTACCCTAAAGTCTTAACGACGCCTTCGCAGTTACCTTGTTGAGCCTATCTCTCGTCGCAGAAAACTTAAGCAGAATTATTAAATTTGAGTGCTGGGGAATGTTCATTTTCATTTCATTTCAAATCAATGTTTAAAGTTGGTATTTACAGTAGTATCAAGCTGACACGACTGGAAATGATGTCGCAAGCACAGCTCATTTCGGCTCATTTGTTGCAGTAGATGAAGGGCCAGACGTCTGATGTGGAAAAGAATTTACAATGAAAGATAATGTGTTACGTTAAGGGACTTAGTGGTTGCATAGTTCTCAGGTTGCAAGAATCTCAATCAAACCGACCAGTTTCATGGATAAAACTTAAAGTTAATTCTAGTATGCTTCTATTCAAGTTATTAGAAAGGTCGTTATCGCCATATAACAAGAGCTGGGTCAGAGCATAATTTAAGAGATCGGCAATTTGTACGACTTGTCGTAATAATTCAGCAATTCCAGCGAGAAGATCTCGTCGTTGAACATCAAATGAAGGGCAGAGCAACACAAAGTGCTCCGCATCCTCAATCCCATCGCTTGTTGGGCACATTGGGTTTACGGTATCCCTAAAATTATGCTTGAATTTGTGGAAATTCAATTTGCTGAGACCAACCCTGAGTTGAGTAACATAGGATAATCCTTTGGATCGTGAATTCCAAAGACAGATTTCGAAGGGGGGGGGGGCGGATTATCGACAAAAGCTTTTTCTTGAAAACAGCAACAGAAGGTCCATGTCTTAATTCAGGCTCAAGCTTATTCCGTTCAGATAAACAGTTTGGATAGAAGCTAGACTTGAATTTTTCTGTCCTCGCCTTTAATCTCCCAATGACATCCTGGTTACGAAGACGGTACTGTGACTGGTGAGGAGGGGGAATTGGATCTACTGTATACTCAGGGCTAAGATTGTTTACAAACTTATAGAACAAAGTGAGGCGTCTACTCCATCTTCGGGAACTTAGTGACTCCCAACCAAGGTCTGTGTACAGCTTCTCTCGAGATGTTCCCCTCCATGTTCCTGTTACAGCCAAAGCAGCAGAATACTGAACAGACTCCAGCTTTTCCATTAAATTTGGTAAAACGAAATTTCCACTGAAGTCACATACTTTACGAGGAATATGATAAAAAACATCGCCATAGTCCATGTGGGGTCGAACATAGAGCTTATATATTTCGTTTACAGTATGCCTGGGCAGGTATTTGGAGAGATATTTCAGCAAACTAATACCCTGCCTTGTCTTAGAGATAGCTGACTTGATGTGAGCTGAGAAGGATAGTTTTGAGTCCAGGATAATTCCTAAATGTTTATGCTCATCTACTTTCTTCACAGGTATGTCATTAAAAAGGATCACAGGATGATCAATTTCAGATTTCTTCATTGAAAATTTTAATTCAACGGCTTGCTTCTGCGGATCAGGATTAAATGACATCCTCCAAGTGTAAGCCCACTGACTTATCAAGTCCAAGTCATGGTTCATATCATTGGCTGATGTATTGGGGTCTTCTACCACTGTGAACAATGATGTATCATCAGCAAATAACTTAACATTGCACTTCAGGCTTACGGCTAGATCATTTATATAAACAAGGAAAAATAATGGTCCCAGAATAGAGCCCTGAGGCACCCCTGCTGAAATATCTCCCCAAGTAGAACTCTGTCCATTCAGCACAGTCCTCTGCCTTCGATCCTTAAGAAAACTTTGGATTAGAAGAAGAAGAAGTTGTCCCGATACACCACATCGTTTTAATTTGTAGATGTGGTGTGGTGTTCTTGGCAGCTTACACAAGTTTTGTATTCTTAGATTGTACATTATGGGTTTCTTTTCATGAAATTCCCATACAATTGAAAAGTTCTAGTGATTCATGGACTTGTAGATTTCTGTCATCAGTTTCTACAAATTCTTTATATGTATGCTATTGCTGCCACTTCGAGCGAGCAATGTTTCAAATGAAGATTCGCAGTCTTCATAGAGGATCCGAAGCGCACGTTTATGAGTGCGGCCAATTTCTTTATTTGCACCTTTATTGCAGAATAGCCATATCAAAGGGCAATAATTGAAGTTCGACAAAATTACCGCATTACAAACTGTTAATGCCTGCTCTCGAGAGATATAATTATTCAGCCTAGCAAATGCACTGACCTTTTTGTTGACTTTGGAACATAACGTTTCAATGTGTTTGTTAAACGTTAATTTGCTGTCAATCTCCACTCCTAGAAGTTTAACGTGACCTGCTGTAGGTATTTTGTTTTCCTCGATATTAAGACGAAGTCTTTTTTCCCCTTGCAAACCAAGGAACATTAGCTGGAATTTTTTAGGGTTAGCAACCATTCCATTGCTTTTAAACCATTCGAGTAATTTACTGAGATCATTCTCCAAATTGGTCACTAATTCTTGTAGATCATGTCCACATGAGTATAAGGTGTTATCATCTGCAAAATTGCATATCTCAGAGTCTAGGTTAATGAGACAGAGGTCATTAATAAAGATATTAAAGAGCAAGGGGCCTAGGACCGATCCTTGTGGGACCCCAATTTTGATTTCCTTTGCTGTACTTCTATGTGAACCAATTTTTACCCTTTGAAGACGGCTATCCAGATAAGTGTACATCAAGCGAAGGATATTTACATTTAGTCCATAAGCTTCCAATTTTGCAATAAGGAGGTCATGAGGCAGACAGTCATATGCCTTGGATAAATCCATTAGAATAGTCCCCACTATACCTGACGCGTCAAGACATTGCCTCTATTTTTCAATCAATCGTATCAAAGCATGTTGCGTGCTAAACCCCTCCCTAAAACCACATAAGATTTCTGAGAGTTTATCATAAAAGTACGAGCTGATTTGTTCTTTTAGAATTCTTTCGTAGATTTTAGAAACAGCAGGTAAGACACTTATAGGTCTAAAGTTTCCCTTAAAAGTTGAATCATCATTTTTGAAAAGAGGGCTAAGATCAGCTTCCTACAGCTCATTTGGAAACTTACAATCATAGATAGCACAATTGATACAGTCAGTTAGGTAGGGGCAAACTATTTCCCTCGTTGCTTTAAAAATACTAGTTGGACTATTCCCACTACTAGATTTATTATTGTCAAGTAGATCTATCTGCTTCATGACCTCGGCTGGGCTTACATGAGAGAATTTAAAGATGGCACAATTCGTTGTTACATGTTGTTTAATCACCACAATACTAGGGTGATCCTTATATTTATCTATCGTTCTCAAAACCATTTTATCTATTGTCTGTTGTTCATGGACCACCTTGAAAAGGGGGTCAATATCTAGACTATCTGTGATGTTTGTAAAATACTCCTTAAAGCACTCTGCAATTTCCTCATCATTTGAAAGGATCTTGCCATTTTCAATCAAAGTTATCTTTTCACACATAGGATTTCTATTTGAGAACAAAGGATGTGTACATATCTTTTTAACAAATTTAACAAGTAGAGGAGGGGTTTGTAAGGAGTATGGAATAATAAAGTTACATTTGAATATAATTATTGATGAAATGGTGACATTGACAACATGGCAAAGTTAGTGTGAATGAAACCTCTCACAAATGAAACGAACAACCAAGAAACTGTTCAAGATTTGCCATCTTACCATTATCTAGGGATATATGACTTGACCTTATGATTTCCAAACAATGCTGTTGAACAGGGCTCAAAAAACCGAAGCAGCGTGGTAGCGGCGCTACCAAGAAGGTAGCTGAAATGCTCAAATTTCACAGGAAGGGAGAAAGGAAAAACGAACGAAAGGAACGGGAAAGAAGGGAAAGAAAAGAAAGGAGAAGGGAAAGGAAGGGGAAAGAAAGAAGGAGAGAAAGGTAAAGGGATAGAATAGGGCGATTTATTGGGAAAGGAGAAGAAAGTGTGCAAAAAGTAATGAAGGTACTTGGCTTGCTACAAGAAAGGAAAGTATTTTTTTGAGTCCTGGTTTAATGAGAAATCGGTAAGAGAATTCAGGATTCATAGGCTGATCAATAGGCGAGACGGTAGGCCAGTCTGAGTACTACTGAGAGAAAACGCCCGGATTCCAAAACCAAAACACATTTCTGTGATGTTTCTTCCAAAATTAAATCTCGAGAGTTGCAGCTTCTTATAAAAAACCATGGTTTTACTTTGCAAAACATCCCGAGGCAACACGAAGAAAACAAAAATTGGGCTTGGAAAACAGAAAGGACATAAAATGCTCCAACCTTTATCCATTTCAGGTAAATTTTCTTTAAACATAGAATATGGGATACAAAACGAAAACAACTAGGCAGAATCTCAGAAATGGCATCAGCAAATAATTTTCACTCGGTTACCTGCAAAAAGAAAACGGTCCGAACTCCTTTAAAAGCGAAGTTTTTACCGTGCGGTCACATATCACGCAAAACGATACCCGACCATTTAGGGCGCAGCTTCTTTACATCATTGAGTTGTTTTTATACTTTTTACATACATGAATAACTTTTGACAAACATGAATAAAGTATTATTTTGGTTCGACTTATATTCTTCCCAAGGAAATTTTTGTGTGTCAATGCATAGGTATCTGGCTTTACCACACTAAAAATAGCTGAATGATGACAGGAGTTCAAAGGTAGGTTATTTTGCTTTTTGGTCGAATTGGTGAGGCTAAATTAATAAAAAATTGCTGCATGGTTTTTGCATACAGTCTCAAATAAAATATGCCACAACCAGTTAATACTTAATGATATACAAACATCAATTTTATCAGAAATACATGCAAGAGACTTCATAGGAGCGCAATTTTTATTCTGTGGTGTTCCTCCAGCTATTTTCCCAATATATTGAGGCACCAACAACAATTCATAAAGGCATAAGGAAGATGATATAACAATATATAAGTGTTGCATAGACTGGTTTTCCACGATATTCGTGTTTGTGTCACTGTTTTTTTCATCATGCATGCGGCCTATATAATCCTTGTATCAAGCTAAAACAAGAGGGGTGCACTTTTTGTTCTCTGGTGTTCCTCCACCTCATATATATTGCATTTGAATTTCTCTCCTAAACCTCTGTGCTTATTTCTGAACTGAGTACAATTTCTTACGTTCTTCATGGTAGTAAAGTTGTCGCAATAGTTTCTCACTATTTCCTCTAAGATATTCATCTAGGCCTATGGTAGTAGTCTTGAATGTGCACACTGAATGAATCAATCCACGTTCTCCTTCTTTTCCACTGATGTAAATCCTATCAGCATCTGCTTTGGGGTGATTCATCCTGTACATAGTTAGAATCTTTCTTGTTTTCCTATCCTGTTTCCTTATTTCTTGTAATTTCCAACGACATTGAAACTGTGAGAACTGGTAAGGCAAGTGAGTTAATAGCAATTATTTTGTTACCAGCATTCAGCTCACTTTTTAGGACTAGTCTAACCCTGCAGCAGTACTTCTTTCGAATTTTCTCTTTCATTACAGAATGATCAATCCCATCTCCCTCATTTATTCCCAAGTAATTGTAAGTGCCTTCTTGATCTATTTCTTGAATACTGGTGGCCTCATCTATTTCGATTGATAATGTTTCTGTCAACCTACCTCGCTTGAACGTCGCCTTGCTAGGCACATTTATCAAGCCCGAACTGCATCTTTATGTAATCTCTAAACATCTTCACAGTGTGGAGCAGACTTTCAAGTTGTTCATCATTTGTTGCGTAGCTTTTCAGGTCGTCCATGTAGAATAATATTAAGCAAATTAGAGAGTGGTGCAAAATTAACTTTTTGATACTGATAGGGTTTGTCACTATTTTGCCTGTGGAGTAATTTAAAATCATCGTTGTTTGCCATGTGCTCATGCTGTGACTCAAGAAATTTATTAAGGTTGGTGATATCTTGTACATCTGTATGGTGTTCAAAATCCACGAATGGAGGACACTGTCAAACGCCTTTCTGTAGTCTATCTAAGCGGTGCTTAGATTTCTTTCGTTTTTCTGCAGTGCTGCAAGATCATTTTATTAATAAGTAACTGAACTTTACAACCATATGATTTCTTGGTATCATGGTTCTGAGCATCTAGTGACAACAAGTCTCTTTAGATTTCCAGGACCTTTCTTAGTATTCTTGCAGTGTTCAGTAATACGGTGGTTTGGATTTGGTTAATGGAAATGTTTGATTCAATCTGTTCCAGTTGTTTCTGCAGCATTTTAGGAATCGTCCCAAGAGCACCAATAACGATGGATATAATCTTGGCTTTCATGTTCCAAAGCTTTTGCACTTCTCGTTTAAGATCTTGGTATTTCTCGATCTTCTCTCTTTCCTTGATTTCAATGCGATGATCAGAAGGTACAGCAAAGTCAACAATTAAACATAATTTATTATCTTTGTCGATAATCATCATATCTGGCCTTCTTGCCTCGATGATATGATCAGTTTGTACAGTGAAGTCCTAAAGGATCTTGAACTTTTCGTTTTCAGGAACTGGTTGGGGTTCACGTTCGTACCATTTACCAATGATTATGAAACCTTTCTTTCGACAAAGATCCCAATGGATTGCCTTACCCATCCAGTCATGCCTTCTTTTATATTCCTTTTGGGCTGGTTTAGGGCATTCGCTTATGATGTGGGTGATTGTTTCATCTTTTTTGTTGCACATACGGCACATGCTATCATGTCGTGTCTTATCGACTTTGGCCTTGATGGCATTCGTTCGGATGGCTTGATCTTGTGCTCCTATAATAAGAGATTCGGTTTCCCTCTTCACATGACCATTTCTCATCCATTTCCAACTTTTTTCATCGGGAATTTCCTCTATATCTCTAACAAACTGACCATGCAGTCTTTTCTCTTTTAATTGCGCCTTTCTTATCATAATTATGATTATGACTATCATTATTAGTATTATTTTTATTATTATTTTATTATCACTGTCATTATATCATCATTACTATCACCGTTGTTATCCAAGACTAGTTAGTTGAACTCATGATATCATGCAACGAATTAACATTCTTCCCTTGCATCCAAAAAAATAAGATAGCTCTTTACTCAAGAAATTTGCAGCCAAAACTGTCGTGGCACCTGACAATTGCTGATCTGTCAAAAACATGCAGTCACTAGCTAGCTTGTGTAACGGATACATCCGTGACTGGCTCGAAGTTCCAGCATCTGGGACAATGGACATAGTTTACCGAAAAGTAAATTTGGGCTAAACATCATACTTATTTCAATCAAATTTACTCAATGCAGGGAAACAATAAGAAACTGCCTAAAGAACTCATTCAATGAGGATATTCAGCATATTCATGAAGCTATTAGCTATGGTAACAACGTGCTAGACTGATGACGATGAGTCCCTTGTATCCCTGCGGTAAACCTTTCTCAAGAGGGACTCATCATGAAACAGTAAAAAACTTGGCCCTATTTTCTTCAATCATCAATGGAATTAGGAAAGAATCACGGCTTCAAATCTCTATCCCACGGGTGTTTTCAATTCTTCAATCGAATCGAAAATTCTTTCACATTTACACGTTAACAATAGTAATTCATAAATCTCACAATCTGTGGTACTGAAGAAATTGCTCAGTTTGGGCCTAAATAGGGCCAGGTCTTTCATAGTAATACTATGAGTCTCTATTGACCGAAGTGCCATCATCAAGTCAAAGAGCACAGGGAAACAAGAGACTCATCGTCATAAGTCTACCAACGTGCAATATGACCGGTGCAAAACCACACGAGAGGTCCCAACAACGACAACTCATCACATCACGACCAAGCTCACGTCACAAGGATTTATCATTCGCACAATTTGGGATGCAGTGATGCCTGCATACAAGGGACTGTAGCTCTCAACATTTGATAAAATGCCAAGAAACATATTCAACTTTAGTCCAGTAAATCTAGGGTTTGACCTAGAACAAATTGCAACAGAAATGATTTTTGCGGGATCTAATAGCTTAAACAGTGCAAGTTAACATACTAAAAGTCTAAGAAAATCAGAGCATCGGAAAACCACCAAATTCGACCTATTTTTAAAGAATAATCCTCTCTGTTCCACGTTATACACGACAGTTGCGAAGCGGAAACAAAACTTTTCAATTTCATGAAACGGTATTGAAATCCGGTATCAAGTAAAGTGCAGACTACTGGAACATCGGATCATTGGACATACTGTTCTTTAAAATTCAGAAAAATTGGCTTGTTAGCTTTCATAAGTGAAGGGTGTTATTCTTTTAGGGTTAGCCTTTGCCGTTGGGGTACACGTTAACAGTGCGAATTACATGAGCAAGTGGTTTTTGGCTTTAAATCGGGAGGAAACATGCTTTCAATGGCCTATGAACAAATCCCTTTATCAAAAGAAGAAAGAGTCTATGAAACAAGCAGCACTAACTTGATACGGTCGACCGAATAATTAGTGTAAATCATTTTAATCCCCTATTCAAATAATGTGCGAAATGTGTCTCAACACAGGTCACATAAATCAAGTTCCAGAAATCTGGAAACCGTAATAGCAACCTTTTGCTCTTTGTTTTGGACCCACTCTTCTTTTGAATAATGGGTCTCCTCGTAGGCTACGCTCTCAGATGAAATTTACAGGGGTTGGTAGGTAGTTTCTTAAATGAGGAACAAAAATGCAAATCAAGGCATTTCTTTAGTAGAAAACTAATGAATTTTCTCAATCAGGAGTCCGACACTTTCGTGCACCTTCGGAGCTAGACTGCATTACATAAGTCCCTCTAACTTACGCTTGTTGTTGTTGTTGTTATCGCTTCAGTTGAGGGACTTATGTCCTTACGCTTCAGAATAGGGACTAATTAGGCCAAGTCCGCCGTGTTTACGGCGCGTCCAATCAGATCACTACTTTCTTAATAAGGTAAGACCACGTGTCAATTCTTAGTGTTTGATTGGCTGATTAGGAAAATGCTACTGTTTGGAGCGAAAGAAAACTGGTCCTGAGTTGAATGTGTCGGGGGGTTCAGCAAAGAAATAACATTGATTTAGTCAGCATCGTTTGTAAATATTCTCACTGCTTTCGTGGGCTTTGTTTGCAAAATGAAGGATCGTGCCATCGAAGCCGTGGAGGCTTGATTTAAGATGACTCTGCAACACACTGCTCTGATGAGCACCGAAAGTCGGTTTTCAGAAATGATCCTCTCTAGAAACTTTTTAATTGCTCTGCAACCAATCGGGCTATCGAAATTCTGTAAAAAGTATGGGATTGCTCATACTCTTGGCAATCGAAAGACATATATAACAAAAGGGTTTGCCTTTTACGGTTTTTGAGAAAGCTCATTTCAAAATATTTTACTAGCTTCAGAATCAAACTTTTCACCAAACACAGAACATGCTCACGGACACACATACCAAATTTTAAGTCAAAAGCTTGGCCAGTTTTTCCACAATAAAATTCTAAAGTTTGGTAGCCTACACGTTTTTTATAAGAAACTTGGATCAGGCCATAGTACTAAAAGTTTCTTCATTTCACATGAAATTTTGTCCATTTTAGTACTAAAAGTTTCTTAATTGGTTTCTTACTTTTGAATGCATGAATTATCAATGTAGTCGCTAGCACTGCGGCAAATATGTTTCTTGACATTTAAAACATCATAAAGGAATAAACAGTGTTCTTTCATGTTGAAAACACAAATGATTAGATAATATTGCTCAAGAATAAAGGCTCGGCGATCTATTTGCTATAATATCCATGCTTTCAACTTTGAAAAGTTTCTTAGTACTTATAAGACATAGTACTAGAGTTTCTTGAAATTCTAGTACTAGTTTCTTATAAACCAGTTTCTTACAAAAAAAACGTGTACTCGACAACAAACGCAAAAAAAGTTGGTCAGTCGATACGATTGGAAAGATTCAATGAAGTGCTTGAAAGCACCTTGTGTGAAAACAAGTCGGCAGTCTTTCGAGACTGACAGTGCAAATCAATCTTTCTTCATACAAATCTTTTGTGCTTGCACGAGCTATGGAATATCTTCTTTGAGTCCCAAGGCGACGGAAAAGAAAGAGGTTTGCAAAACAATGTGTGACAGAAAAGGAGAGAACAGTCGCTTTGGAATCAACCCCATGTTCTACCTTCGTGATTGCACCATGTTGCCCAGTCCCAGGAGACGTCCTGCCAACATAACAAATCAGAGTCGATGTTACCTCCCCCCCCCCGTCTTTAGAACTTTAACTTGTTTACGAGGCGCAATTTGGAAAGGAGGCGTTCGATTTTTCGTAAGATTTTAGTCCCTGTTTAGAATCCGTTTGGTCGTGAGTCCTTCGTATGAGTGAAATTAAAACATCAGATTATAAATGTTGAACGAATACAAGGAATCACGTCGTCAGTCTACTTCGGAGCGCCTACTTTCTACCGAAATTTGGGCGCCCTCTCTGCCAGCTGCCCCTCCTTCAACTTCAGGCTGGATCCGTCCCCGTTCCCCATTAAATCAATCAAAGCCTTTGCAGCAGCATTTTCCCCTTGAATAATTTGTTGGTGTGGCTTCTTCATCTTAGCCCAGTAGATCGAGATTGAAACGCAGAATTATAACAACAATTATATTTGAGAGAATTGATAGTTTCAGTAGTGCTATTTGATATCCAAAACGTCAAGAGCAGGCCAAACAATTGAGATCTCTGCATTATGTTCTTTCGAAATGCAATTTTTTTCGGAATCTTTACAGAAGAGCAACACCAAAGGTCCAACTTTCCAATGGTCCGCATTTTATACGTTGGGCACTGTCAGCACAAATTTGTGAAATTGACAAGCTTTGGTTCCTCTTCAAAACTATATCGTAAAAGATAGAACGACGTGGATTAACCGGTAAAATACATCTAATTTCATGGTATTCCGATGCTTGGATCTTCTTAGACTTTTGATATGCTATTTGCTAGCAGATGTAGAATGGTTTGCCATGAAAAAAAACTCTGTTGCAATTTGTTCTAGGTTCGACTAAAATTTGCCTTTCGTTTACTGTACTACTTCTGTATACGGTATTTAAACAATATGCACAAACAAAGGCATGTTTACTTGGAAGAAATCAGCTAGTGCTCAATGCAGTGTATGTAGTGCTCCAAAAAACACTAGGACACGTAGCTGGTGGATGTGCAGCTCACTTGAACGAGGGAAGACACACGGAGACAAGATTCTATTCATAAGAATCTTACTTATTACTTTACCACAGTGAAAGTAAACGTATGTGTGCATCCTGATTTAGAAAGATACCCTTCACCTTCGGTAATAACTGGTTATGATTTGCTACCTGACACATCGGTAACCAAGGAAATTTGCTATGCACATTGAACTAACGGCTGGATTTGAAGCTAATATCTCTAAAAATGCTGAAAGGAAAGAACATAAATATGCAGATCTGATTGAGACTTTACAAGGAAGTCATGAAAAAAATGAATATGAAAGGGTTCTCTTTGCAAATTTATTACTAGGAGCCTTAGGAATGATTGGAAACGAAAGCCATAATCTGAAGACAATGGTGCCAATAACTTGGCCTATCCAAGAGTAAAGACAGTTCTAGTTGGATAAGGCCCCTGCCATCCTCTTTACGGGGTAGATAGATTCTATCAATATCAGCTTTTGGGTGATGCATTCTATTTGCTGTCATCAATTTCTTGTTTTAATGTCCATGCGTTGGAGGTCACTTAAGTTCCAGTTGATGATGTTAATACTGTATTGCACGGCTGTCTTGAATCCTATTCCGGGAAACTGAAACATTGGGTTTCCCTAAGGTACTTCTGTTTGAGAAATCTCCAAAACTATATTATAAGCCCAATCTTCCAATTTCTTTTTGCCAAGTAGAACGAAGAAAAATTATTTTTCTGAGCATATTTCATGGTGCCATTGGTTTTAAAATTAGCCACTTAAGCGTATTTTAGGGCTGACTGGTTTAGAACATGTAGCATACAAGCATATAAG
The DNA here is from genome assembly GCA_964020215.1 of Aurelia sp. 3 sensu Dawson et al. (2005). Classification (NCBI taxonomy): domain Eukaryota; kingdom Metazoa; phylum Cnidaria; class Scyphozoa; order Semaeostomeae; family Ulmaridae; genus Aurelia; species Aurelia sp. 3 sensu Dawson et al. (2005). The sequence continues at coordinate 9,619,169 of OZ026590.1, forward strand.
CACATATGCTTGAAACCAGCCAGCCCTAATATACGCAAATAGCACTGATGGTTGCCAGATTAACATCTGTTGTACATTTAAGGTACAGTAAGGCCCCGCATTTAAGAAACCACTTTTTCACACTTTAGCCTAAAGTGTTTCTTATATCTATGGTACTTCTTCATTTTTTAGTGTAAAAGTTTCTTAAGTTTCTTATTCTTTTTTTGAAAGTCCTTGAACAAAATTGTTACAACACAATGGGTTTGTTTATCGATAAATTGGCCCTGTGTGTAAGTCATTGATGATTATTAACAAAATCAGTTAAAGAAAGGTATCTTGGTAACAACTTGTTATATTCTGCATGAATCAGAATGCCCCAAAACCAGGACTAAGTATAATATGATAAAAACAGCAAAAACAAACAAAGAACTCTCCTGATCTCATCCCATCCATTTGTATGAGTATCAATACATTCCATAAAAAGTTTCAACCATTATATCTGCAGTGTCTGATCTATATCTCAATGCCTCCCTAGCTTTGCAAAGGTATCTGATGCCTGTAATGGAGTTTGCAATGAATCTGTAGTCAATGGGAACTTCTAGTCCTTTTCCCTGTCCCAAGTTGTATCTGGATCCAATAACTTCTGCTTCAATCACACCACCCCTGTCTAGGAATCTGCAGAAAATTTTTGAAAATTCAATTGGAACATGACCAACAATTGAGGATTCTTTGACGACTTTAACTGCATATCTATCATGACTGTTGTCTGGCTCTTGGTAGCACGAATACACTTCTCCAACCACAGTTTGAACATCCTTGTAGTAACAATGGTATCCTCTCAGTGAACTTTCAAAGAAAAATGATGCAAAACAGTCTCCACTCATATTTGGATGGGACAGGAAACTGACTATTTAATGCTCAGTTATAAGGCCAATGGCTTGTTTTTCCAATGTTTTAATGCAAGAGGCCCGAGATACCACCTTTTGCACTTCCATGAACACCACAATGATCCGGCCTATTTAAATGGCCTCGCATGAAGAAACCTAAAAGAGGCAGAACGGCCTAGGTATTTTTTCGTTCTGAGTTTGTTCGCTGTTTTGTTCGGCATGGCAGGGAAGGAAAAGCAAGCAACATTGGCATTCTGTGGATTTACGAAGTCAGTTGTTACAAAGAGTGGAAAACTTTACCAAGTAAATTTACCAGAAGTCGTAGATGAGGAAAATAAGCACCAACAACAAATAGAGTGTTCCATTTGTAAGCAAAGATTCACTGCTTCAAAGTATTTGAAACAACATTGGATTTTCAAGCATCCTAAGCTTGACTTCCCAGCGGAAGAAAGTTCATTGTCAGACCTGTCAAAGCTGAATCCAGGGAGGCCTGTTTGTGATGATGTATTAAATTCTACGCCAGATCATGATGCCTCTTTTATCATACTACAAACTAGTCCAGACTCAAGTAAGAAAGACAGAGGAAGATGTGGCCAGAGAAATCGTAAAACTTACACACTTGATTTCAAGTTGAAAGCCATACAGATGGTAGAGCAGGCAATGACAAGGGCCTTCAAGAAGAAAGCTCCAATTAGCTATGTAGCAAGTAAGCTGGGAGTGAACAAGGCCCTTGTTTCAAAATGGTACAAAGGAAGAATCAGACTTGGTAATTACAGAGATACCAATGTTGGGAGCTCAAAGACTCCTTGCAGAATAAGACGAAACATTGAGACAGCAAGAAATGGTGCAAAAGCCTCACGCTATCCATTGGCAGAAGCTATGCTCTTGGAAGAATATAAGCAACAGCGAAGCAAAGGAGCAAAGGTAACAAAGCATTGGTTAAGAAAAAAGATGAAATGTGCCCTTAAAGAGAAATATGGTGAAAATGTGGCAAAAAAATTTCAGGGAAGTAAGAATTGGCTGTATCGCTTTACAAAGAGGAATGGAATATCAAAGCGCAGAAGAACCAACAAGAAGCAGAAAAGTTCAACAGAGAAGACAGCAATCATTCAAGATTTCCACCAAGAGCTGAGAAAAGCAGTTCAGTCAAAAAGACGTCGCAGCCCTTCTTTTGATAAGAAGTGGGGAAGATGGTTGCCAACCAATCGATGGAATGTAGACCAAGTACCACTGCCATTCATCAATGAGCAGGCAACAACATATGCTGATAAAGGCTCAAAAGCTGTTTGGGTTGCACAGCCTAGCAGTGGATTAGATAAAAGGCAAGCAACACTGCAGCTGATGATTCGCGCAGAAGGTGAGCAAACAGTTAAGCCAACTGTTGTTTTCAGAGGAGCTGGAAAAGTGTCACTTGCGGAAGCTGAAGAGTATGACAAGCGTGTCCATGTGCTGTTCCAAAAAAATGCAAGGATGGACGAGGCAACAAACATGAAATGGGTCAATGATGTTCTCATTCCTGGAATATCAGAAAAGAGAAATGAGAATATTCTTTTCGCTGACAATGTTTCATTTCAATTGCTGGAAGGATTTCATCAAGCTTGCAGAAAGAAAGCCAATATGATTGTTTACATGCTTCCTGCAAACCAAACCGATAAAGTGCAGCCAATCGATCAAGGAGAGGGGTATCTAATGAAGAAGAAGATTGGAGAGTGTCTTGATAGTTGGCTTGAAGATGAAAAGAACCCAGAAGAGTGGAACTCAACTATATCTGCAAAAAAGAGAAGAATTCTGTTGACAAAATGGGTGGGGGAAGCATGGCAGGATCTCAATGAAAACTATGCATCTACAAGGAGAAAATTTTTCCTGAAAACTGGCTGCCTGATGACAGCTGATGGTACAGATGATGATAAAATAATGCCACAAGGCATAGAAAACTACCATTTTTGATAGAACTATGTGGAACTTCAAAGATCTGTTGATGTTTTATTTGTTTTTAAAGATGTTTTATGAAATTAGTTCCATTTCTACTTATCATCCAAAATACAAGAAACTTTATTTTGGGTGTGAGTCTCAAGAGTTTCTTGTGAGTAGGGGGACAAGGTATTTTTCAGTAGCCTAAAAGTTTCTTTTAAGTGGTTTCTTAAATGCGGGGCCTTACTGTACAAGTTTGGTCATAAACGTTAGAAAGAAACGCAATTTTTCACATTGGAATACTTCTTTTGGGTTGCCCTACCCGGTAGTATACCTCCACAAATCTTGCATAGCAAATAGTCCAGGCGGTAGAAGGGGGTGTGGTAAAAAAAGATGGAATTTATGTGGATGAGTCATTCGAAAGGACTGAAGATTCACAAGATGGATAATCTTCTTCCCAAACAAGGCTTATTGTAGCAAAGTAAGATTCTTTGCCGTGGTGACCATTGCAGATGAAATGGGAAGCGATCATGATACGAAGCAGATACGAAGCTGGCAGCACTTGTGAAAGCACGACAGACCTGCCTCATGACAAATCAGTCATTCTTCATCCTACATCTGGTAATGTTAATATCTTCGTGTTTTCCGTTGCCTATCAATTTGATGGTATCACAATGCTAATTGATAGGGCATCGAGAAAGAAAGAAAGAACGACATATGGTATATCATCAAATGATTTTAAGATCCAGCAGCAAAAGGCACTCATTGGCTCACAAATATTTACGGGTGAATCATGTTTTTCGTAGAGGAATTAAAGTATACTGGAGAATGTTGAAATACCGTTGTGAGTTTAAAGCCTCATTTGCAACCCTCGGAGACGCAGCAGAACTGAGACAAGAAATGTTTTTGACATTGGAGCAAGATGTTTTTATGCCAATATGGTTACTCGAGACTGCAGACAGTAAATAATGTCAGAAGAAAACTTTTTTGGCAGAGATACGAGAGAGGTGATAAATCTTTAAGGCCACCTTGCCAAAGAAGCGTAGAGTTTCACTGTAAAGAAGCCAACTACGTTACCATTACGTGCAGAAACACTGACAGACAGATACTAGAGATATGATTTTGAGAAAGACATGGTTGCAATTAAGACAGATACATTATGTGGGGTCAGGATTGCTTCCCCGAGCAGATTTATAAACGCCTACAAAGAGGCAGCTGATCACACTATCAACCAAGATTTTAACTTCTTTTGAATATGAATATTAGTTGAACGAGTTTGTAGATATAGAATAGTATTGCTATCGTTAAAAAGCAACGGAAAGTCATTTTGGAGAGAAGTTCCACAGGTATGGTATTCTGAGTACCGTGACGTCATATCACGTAACCGGAAGTTTAGAGATTTGATTACTAGATATAACACTTATTATCAAGCATGTTACTGATGTTTTCTACTGATTTATGGTTGGTAGATTAAACAGATTCTTAAATTTAAGTGATTTTACGTTTTTAGCTGAAAACGAGGCGTTTTCGTGAAAACGAGGCTGAAGGCCCCGGAAATTCGCCGTATAACATCGATTTTCGTAATCAGCGCCTCAGAATTGACCAAAATGACTCATCCACATAAATTCCATCTTTTTTACCACACCCCCCTCTGCCGCCTGGACTAAAAATGTGCGGTCTTTCCAATGTTTCTATTTTTCTTATTTCAAACGAGTGGTGTGTTTGTGCGAGATTACACTATTCCTAAATTCTCGTCTCAACAGAAGCCATGGAGCCATTTTCAAGAGAAGCTCTTACATAGCTCGTTGCTAGAAACTTGTCTTGCAGATTTTAGAATTTGCAATAGCGATCGCAGTTGTCAAAAATTTGACGGTAGCTTGTAAATGCTTAAAACTTTGTACTCTTATCTTGTTGGATCCTTCTTTTGTGAGTGGAGTCCAGTGAGTGTTCAAGGTCCAATGCATCGTCCACAGATTTTGCAAATGTAAATATAATCATACAGTAGATAAGGAATGTACACAAACCTTCAAATTCTCTTTCCAAGTCACTATATTCTCTCCTATGTGTCTGAGTTGGTCCTAGCGACTCCCCAAATTCGTCATAGCGCCTTCTTTTTGATTCATCGCTTAGGACAGCAAATGCAGTTGCAATCTCTTTGGATTAAATATTGAAATACATACCCGGTGAGCCAGAAAAAAGTTTCCACTTTTGAAAATTCATAACACCAAGACTAATTCACGGATTTGAGTCATTCAAATTCTAGTTAAAAGCCGAAAGATCAAAGTATTTTTTTGATTTTTCTCGCTGTCCTACCAGCACTACAAATATAGGTTAATTCAACTTTACAAAAATTTCATGGTTGCAAAATGATTGAAAAATGGCCTAAAACATAGATCAATGCATAAATGACTTCTCCCACAGAATAATGAAGGAAATGCAATTTCTCATGGGTGAGAGATGCCCTTTAGGCATTAATTGCTTTGGGACTGAAAATCTTTCTTATTTGTTTGAAAATCAATGTCTTCTAACTCTTGAGGGAGGTGAAACGCCCATGGCCTATTGTTCGATTTTAATAGAGTCCTTACGATTTGGTCAATGTTTTAGGCCCTTTTTCCCTCATTTTGCAGCCATGAAATTTTTCTAAAGTTGAATTTACCAATACTTCTAGTGCTGGTAGGACAGCGAGAAAAATAAAAAAATACTTCGATGCCCCGACCCCTAACCAGAACTTGAATGATTCAAATCCGTGAAGTAGTGTTGGTGTTATGAATTTTCAAAAGTGGGAACTTGTTTCTGGCTCACCCGGTATAAAAATTCAAACTCTATTAAAACATAATGCACCAGGAAAAGATGATAGGAAAAAACGTTGCATTAATAAAGAGTACCCTCAAAGCGCTGTACTTAGGGGGCCCTTTCAACCCCCTAGTTTTCTCAGACGCTACAAGAGACGTACCTCCATTGTCAATTGGATAATTGGCTTTTCAAATATAACAACTGAATTTAATTCGACACATAATTCGTTGCTTGGCACCCAAAAAAGGAAATTTTACAAATCTACCAGGTGAATCAGAAAAAACGTGGGGCGATTGTCGGACTGTGGCGTCGCATTGGGTCTTTCGATCGTCGTGAACTAAATTTTTCCAAGCAGCTAACAGTCTAACTTAGATCATAAACCTTTCCCCGTTGAGATCGGGCTCTTAATGCATTTGTTAAAAAAAAGGTTTCTTTCGTAAGACCTTGTATGGGATTCTTGCAACCTGATGGAATCTTTAACCAAGCCTCTAGCCTTGCCAGAGTTGCAGGTACACGTGGAATTATCAGGGGACACTGAAAGAGTTCAGCCTTGTTCACACTAGGTCGTTGGGTCGCTAAGATCGTGCAGAAAAAAGACAGAGACTCAGAAATTAAATCCTTTGTCTTTTGGGTCTTTCTGCACGACTGTTGCGACTCAAAAAACCATTGTGAACTAGGCCTTAGGAAATGCATTGTCGGCAAAAAGTCTCATTGCGACTTGCAGAGCGCTGATCTGCTTGAAAGAGACCTCTTCGCAGGACAAAGATGAACGCATTATATATGTCTTTTGAACATATTCTCCACGCAGGACAAGTTATGCTAAGGCATTCCAGGGGAGAAAATACTATCCCCTAACAATTTGATTCTCCCTTGATAATTCCACGTGTACCTGTAACTTTTTCCTGAAATAAAAAGCGGAAGGGGCTTGGCAAAAGATTTCACCAATTTGCAAGACTCCCATACAAGGTCTTACGAAGTAAATCTTGATTAAAGGATGCATCAAATGACCGATTTCGATGGGGAAAGGTTTATGATCTAAGTTAGACTCTTGGCTGCATGCAAAAATTTAGTTCACAACAATCAGGTGATTAAATGCGATGTCACAGTCCGCCAAACGCCCCACGTTTTTTCTGACTCACCCAGTATAGCTTTTTCACAAGAAAACTCCAATTTCATCAGCTGCTCAACCGATTTTTGAAATTCATCTCAAACTGTAGAAAGCACATCATAGAGCAAAAATACCTACTTTCAAAAATAAATAAAAGAAATAAAAGAAAACTTCAAAAATAAAGAAACTTTCAGAAACTATTGTTAGCGTAGTTAGCCTAACATTAGAGTTGGTTTTACAGGCTTATTTGGTACTAGTAGCGGCAGTAATGGTAGTAGTGCTAGTAGTGGTAGTAGTGGTAGTAGTGGTAGTAGTGCAAGTAATGGCAGTAGTGGTAGTAATAGTGGTAGTAGTAGTACTAGTAGTAGAAGTAGTAGTAGTAGTAGTGGTAGACTTGCCGCAAGTCTATTTCGTCATCTGTATAAGTCTGCCTGAAACAGTGAACAACGAAACAGACTTGTCGAGCATCGGCTCTCATGAATAATTAATGAGTAATTTAATCCGAAGCGTCCCACATTTGGGACGCTGTCGGTACCTTTGATATAAAGCCAATCAGCCAATCATTGACCTCTTAAACGCAAAAGAATACGATAGGCCAGCCAGACTGTACAACAGATCGGGGTGTTGCTTAGGCTGCGTTGGACACTCCCTTATTCAGCACATGCAAGATGGATGAATGATTGCTGTTGTGCGGCTGCGAGAAGGCTTGAATCTTTGTAAAGGAGAAGAGTTGTCAAGGGGGATGAAAAATAACGTCAAGATAAGGTCAAGGCAGATAACGTCAAGGCAGATGAAAAATTTTGATAAAGACCTCTTTCTTAGTGACCTAGCTTCCGTTGATTAGTCTGCAATTGTTTCTAACTCAGATGATGTGGACAGAGCTGTTTGTCAATGGTCTCGCACTCTGTCAGATATAATTGAGAAGCATGCCCCCCTTAGAGAGCGCAGAGTAACCGAACGCTTCAGTCCTTGGATTACTCCGAAACTGAAGCAGCTTCTTAGGGCAAGAGACAAGCTGAAGACTAGAGCTGTGAAGGCGAAGCCACAGCTTCTCATGAATGCCTACAAACAAATGCGCTGTAAAGTAAATAACTTGAACCGAAAGTTTAAAGGGAACATTTCTCCTCAAAAATTGAGTTAAACAAAGGCAACATCAAGGAAACCTGGAAAACCATTAACCAGTTGGTAAACAAGAGGTCTAAGACCACGGAACTCTCGACAATCAGAGAGGGTGATCGGGTCATATCTGACCCAACCGAAATAGCTGACTCGATGAATCAGTGTTTCTGTAGTGTGGGAAAGGACCTTAGTGATGAACTCCCCAACAAAGAGAATCCTCTTTTAACAGGCAATTATGGTGAGCGTAAGAAAGACGTTGAAAAATTTGCGTGTAGACCTGTAAACCCCGAAAATGTGATGAAAGCATGCAAAGACTTTAAGACATCCAATGGCTATGGTACAGATTTTATCTCTGTCTTATTTCTCAAGGTTGGCATCGAAGTACTCGCTCCTTCGCTGGCACAGCTCTTCAACTTGTCTCTTTCAACCGGTCGCTTTCCAGACAGCTGGAAAATCGCTAGAGTAGCCCCTATCCATAAAAAAGGTCCCAACGATGACAGATCGAACTATAGACCCATATCAGTTCTTTCGGTCATTTCCCGTTTGTTTAAAAAACTCGTTTTTGGCGAGTTGTACTCCTATTTCGATAGAAATAAACTGATTTTCTGTAAGAAGTCTGGTTTCGGAGCCTTCACTTTGTCTTAACATGTCTTCTTAGATGTACAAATGATTGGTACATGAACATCGATAGGGGTGAATATACGGCTCCCCTTTTTATTGATCTCAAAAAAGCTTTTGACACCGTAGATCACGAAATTTTGTTGGAAAAACTAAATTTTTACGGTCTAGATGGGAAGGAACTTAATTGGTTTAAGTCTTATCTCGAAAATAGGCGTCAATACTGCAAGGTCAATGGTAAGGTTTCCAAAAATGAGGGCGTAAATTGTGGTGTACCACAAGGGTCATGCCTGGGGCCACTTCTCTTCATAGTGTAGATCAACGATCTCCCAAACTGTCTCGACAAGTCAAATGTGTCAATGTACGCTGATGACACTTGTTTTTGATTCCGTTGATGCAATGAATCAAGCCATGAACGCTGATTTAATAGCTTTGAAGGGTTGGCTAGAAGGCAACAAATTGTCGTTAAACGTTGCAAAAACAGAAGCAATGATAATTGGAAGCAACAACAAGCTACGCAAGATAGATACTCCTGACGCCCCTAAGCCGCAGTTTAGGATAGGTTCTGAAGATGTCGAACTTGTAAGTGATATCAAATACCTCGGAGTTCAAGTGGATCAAGAACTAAAATGGACGAATCACTTAACCACTGTCACGAAAAAGATCTCCAGGGGTATTGGCATTCTTCGTTATGCAAAGCAATACCTTCCACCCGCCACGATTGAAACAATGTATAGAAGTTTGGTAGAGCCCTATTTCAGATACTGCTGCCCGGTTTGGGGTAACGCTGGTGTATCAATTATAGGAAAATTGCAAAAACTGCAAAATCGAGCGGCAAAATTGATCACCAACAACGTCCTATGTGAGTGACATGTTTACTAAAGTCAACTTCTCTACAACACGGTCTCTCAGAAATTCGGATTATGACCTAAGTCCCTTTTCTAAGAACGACCACAGGACAGAGATGCTTCTCTTATCAGGGTGCGAAACTTTGGAATGGTTTTTCGAAAAAGACTAAAAATACGTCAACTTTAAACATTTTATGAAAGTCATAAAATGGTATTCTGTTCTTGAAGAATTAGCAAAAACCCCCCTTTTCGTTTTTAATGTTTTCTTTTGAAATTTCTTTCAACGATTGTAATTAGGTTATTGATTAGTTTTATTTTGTTTGAAATATTTAATTTAGTTTTAGTTTTATTGAATGGCTCCCTGTAAATCAGTCTTCTCAAACTGAGGGGCTACCATGCCTAAAAAATTGAAAATGAAAATGAACAGCCCATTCGATGGTTTGCCACTCCCAGTCATTCGTGCACTTGGATGGTCCACAGTAAGGGAAATAATTGATCTTGAATCTGCAAGGATTGTTTACAAATCCCTGAATGGTGATGCACCGTCCTATATGAGTGACATGTTTACTAAAGTCAACGTCTCTACAACACGGTCTCTCAGAAATTCGGATTATGACCTAAGTCCCTTTTCTAAGAACGACCACAGGACAGAGATGCTTCTCTTATCAGGGTGCGAAAATTTGGAATGGTTTATCGAAAAAGACTAAAAATACGTCAACTTTAAAAATTTTATGAAAGTCATAAAATGATATTCTGTCCTTGAAGAATTAACAAAACCTCTCTTTTCGTTTTTAATGTTTTCTTTCAAATTTCTTTTAACGATTGTAATTAGGTTATTGATTAGTTTTATTTTGTTTAAAATATTTAATTTAGTTTTAGTGTATATTATTGAATGGCTCCCTGTAAATCAGTCTTCTCAAACTGAGGGGCTACCACGCCTAAAAAATTGAAAATGAAAATGAACAGCCCATTCGATGGTTCGCCACTCCCAGTCATTCGTGCACTTGGATGGTCCACAGTAAGGGAAATAATTGATCTTGAATCTGCAAGGATTGTTTACAAATCCCTGAATGGTGATGCACCGTCCTATATGAGTGACATGTTTACTAAAGTCAACGTCTCTACAACACGGTCTCTCAGAAATTCGGATTATGACCTAAGAGTCCCTTTTCTAAAAACGACCACAGGACAGAGATGCTTCTCTTATCGGGGTGCGAAACTTTGGAATGGTTTATCTAAAAAGACTAAAAATACGCCAACTTTAAAAAATTTTATGAAAGCCCAACCTCGTCCCCAGGGCCTTTTGTCATATTGGGACGGAGACGAAAAGGCCCTGGCATCGGCTGGTCACATGACCATCAAAACACCCTCTCTCAGTGGGTGTCATAAATTATAGAAATTATAATGCATGCAAGATTTTAGGCCACAGCTACACTGCTGCTATACCCGCTGTACCATGGCGGGGACAGGTAGCAGCAGACAGCCAAAATTTCTGTCAGTTTTTCAAAGGTTGTCAATCGCACTATCGAATCATGATCAATATTTTTGTCTAAAGCCAAAGCAGGTGCTGCGTTTAGAAAGTTTGATCGATGGCTCAGATGTAATCGTAGTTTTGCCAACTGGTCATGGGAAGTCCCTCCTCTTCCAGCTTCTACCCGATACCCTTCCAACGAAGACGACAAGCAATATTGAGTTGGTCGTTACTCCCCTGAATTCGATCATTGAAGACCAATTGATGGTTTGTAAGTTCTCCATATTTTCTCAATGACTTCAGGGAAGCTTGCTTTGACCAGATTTCAAATACATTTCGAGTTGAGAGTTACCTGAATTGTTTGTACAAAGGATTATTATTCTTCGTTCATGCACTTCCGAGTAACACGAAAATAATCAAAATGTTATTCCTAAATTACTTTCATTCAGTCTCAGGGAAGTTTCCTTATCAAAACAAATGTACTAAAATGCCGCAGGAAGTTTGACAACGAATTTTGCCAGCCCAAGGTATTGCAAGGTTTTGTTCTCAACCTCGTCCCAAGGGCCTCTTGTCATATTGGGACGTGTCCGTCCCAATATGACAAAAGGCCCTGGGGACGAGGTTGGATTATTCTTAATTTTGAAAGAAATGAATTTCGAAACTTCGATCACAAACGGAAGTGATTTTGACATTCACAACAACAAATCGGTAAGTCATTGATTTCAATTGTATATAATTTATGTGAAAAGCAACAGCCAATCAGATTGCTTAGGTGACCAGCCGATGCCAGGGCCTTTTCGTCTCCGTCTCAATATGACTAAAGGCCCTGGGGACGAGGTTGATGAAAGCCATAAGATGGTCTTCTGTCCTCGAAGAATCAACAAAACCTCCCTCTTCGTTTTAATGTTTTCCTTTGAAATTTCTTTTAACGATTGCAATTAGGTTATTGATTAGTTTTATTTTGCGTAGAATATTTAACTTAGTTTTAGTGTATTTTATTGCATGGCCCCCTGTAAATCAGTTTTCTCTAACTGAGGGGCTACCATGCCTAAAGATTGAAAATAAAATGAAAAAAAAATTCGAGGAAAGTTTCAAATAGTGATGAACTGCAGCTCCATCATATCAAGTGGATGGTCTTTCTGAATTGATTCAAGATTACGACATGCTTGAAGCACAGCTAGCCGGTTCTGGCAATTCATTTACTGGTGTGCCCATCTTGGTTGGTCTTGTTGTCGCCGTGCCGTGCGTTATTGTATTTTGAACGTCTAAATTTCTAAATGTTTACAGAGCTATAAAGACGACATAATGCCATGGAAAGTTTAAACGTCCTGCCAGTAAAGTATGGACAATTCCTCATAGCTAACAAGCACAGAAACATCAGTGATTGAGCCTAATATGAATGGATATTGAATGAACTGTCCACACATGCTCCTTATTGCCCCTGTTTGAGCTTGGGAGAGCAGGAGCAGCTTGTTGAAGACACATCAATCGGTGGAATCAACAGGCATATGCGAGTTGATGTATTCGTCATCAAAGGGCATCATCTGGGGACAAGATAGCTTTGCATAGACTATATGACTCAGAGAGTGCAAAAGCTGTTTTGTCCTCACCAGAAGTAGTGCTTGATATACACAGATATCATAATCATAATCATAAAAACTTATTTATAGTTGGTTTACTTCTAGTTAACAACATCTAATTAACACCAACTATCTACAGAATACAATATATAATATAACAAAATGTGTAAAACCCTAAATTAAATACAGATGTAGCACGTGCAGTTGTTGCCATCCCAGCAACGTATTTCTTTTTTGGATTTCACGAGAGAAGTTGTCAATTTTAGGTCATCACTAAGAGCATTCCACAACAGACTCCCTCTAAAGGATAGGGAATTTATTCCGTAGCGCTGAGAACTCGCCGAGGGTAGCTTGCATAGTTCCTTAGTCCGTAGGTTGTAGGGAACATCTTTCTTGATAAAGAAATTCTAAATGTACTCAGGATTATAATAATAATAATAATAATAAAATGTACATTTTTAGAGCGCGCATACAAATAACAAGTTATCTATCTATGGTGCTTTACAATGACAAAAGTTTATAACTGGTTTAAAATTTAGATAAGTAATAAGAAGTCCTCTGCTTTTTAAAATCTTAAAAAAGGCTAAAATGAATGTTTATGAAATGAGTCTTGAGAAGATTTGTTTAACTAAAAGCAATTTTAAAGAAATAGGTTTTCAAATTTTTCTTAAAAATATCCAAATTTGGAGATGTTTTAACATTGTTAGGCAGCATGTTCCAAAGTCGAGGAGCACAGACTGAGAAGGCTCTGTCTCCATAATACTTTAATTTTGAGCGTTGTTCTTGCAGGTTGATGCCATTTGCTGATCGTAATGAATAGTTTGATTTCTTCAGCTCGAGTAAATCACTAATATAAGTTGGTGCTTCGTCGTGTAATGATTTAAAAACCATGGTCAAAACTTTGAATTCAATTCTGTATTTAATAGGCAACCAATGCAATTTCTTTAATCCAGGAGATATATGCTCGAATTTTGAAAGGCCAAGGATGACCCTGGCAGCAGAATTCTGGACGTTCTGCAGTGGCCTTAGAGTGGAATCCGGGAGGCCAATCAACAATGCGTTACAATAATCCAAGTGTGATAACACCAAGGCATTTACAAGCCTGACGAGGGAATCATGGGTCAGATACTTGCGAATCTTCTTTATGTTATATAATTTTAGAGACGCTATCCGACACTTTTCTGATATGTGTTTTTTCATGGTAAGAGTGCTGTCCAACCAGACACCCAAATATTTGACATGAGAGGAAATTTCAACCGGATCATTTCCAACTCTGATTGATTCAACCTGTAATTGTTCTATGGTATGACTTGATCCAAAAGCAATAAACTCTGTTTTCTCTTGGTTCATCTTCAGGCGATTTTCTACCATCCATACACCGACTTTTTCAAGACATAATTCAATGTTAGCAAGTGTGAGTGCTACTGACTCTTTGTCAGTAGATGATGTTGAATACAGCGCATGATCATCTGCGTAACCCATCACAGAAATATTATTGTCAATGACATTTGATAAGGTACTTGCATATACTGAGTACAAGATGGGACCAGCACATGATCCTTGTGGTACTCCGAATCTCAATTCTGATTTGTCTGATAGAACGTTATCTATCTTAACCCGTTGACTTCTAGACTCTAAGTAGGAATCAAACCATTTCAAAGCTGTACCTGTCACTCCAAAGTTTGACTCAAGGACTTTCATTAAGATTGAATGATCAACAGTATCAAAAGCTGCAGACAGATCTATAGATGCAAAAAGTGACACTTTGTGGTTATCCGCTGCAATGAGCAAGTCATTTTGCACTTTGACAAGGGCAGTTTCAGTACTATAATGTTCTCTATAAGCTGATTGGTAACTAGGAAGTAAATTATGCTCTTTTAAGTGAGGTATGAAACCAGACAGTGCGGCTTTTCAGTAACTTTAGACAAAAATTGTAAGTTGCTGACTGGTCTGTAGTTTTTGTTGATCAACTCTAAAGATAATTTCTTCAGAAGAGGTATCAGTATTGCCTCTTTCCAATTACTTGGGAAAGTTCCATTTGCAAGGGACAGATTCACCATTTTTGTGATGAGAGGCAGTAAAACATCAATATATTCTTTGACAAACCTGGTGGGGAAAGGATCCACTGCGCAGTCAGTTGTATTTGCATCAATAATCAGCTCCCTGATTTGATCTTCCCTAATTTCTGGGAATTTTTCAAACTTGTCAACTGAAACAAGTTTTGTATTTTGTAAGTTTTGTACTGAAACAAGGATTGAGATGGTTCATTGATTTGTAGATTTCCACCATAAGGTTTTGTAGATTCTTTTTATGTGTTGTCTTTGTATCACCCCTATCTAAAAGTTCCTCAAACGTGGATTCATAGTCTCTATATAAAGTTCTCAGAGCACGTTTGTGGGTCCTATTAATTTCATTGTTTGTAACTTTGCTACAAAATAGCCAGATCAGAGGGCAATAGGATAAATCCGACATTACCACGGAGTTTGAAAGTGACTTTGACTTTGTTCTCCTAAATATGGTCTTAACCTTCCAAATGCACACACTTCTTGGTTGACCTTCTTACATATCTCTGTCACATGCGTTTCAAACTTCAGTGAGTTGTCAATATTTACACCCAGAAGTTCTACATGTTCACTTGATGGAATCAGATGGCCGTTCATGTTAAGGCATAGTTTCTTTGCTCCCTTTAGCCCCAAAAACATTACTTGAAATTTTGAAGGATTGGCACTCATGCCGTTGTTAGTAAACCATTGCATTAATCCCTGTAGGTCACCCTCTAATCTAGTCATGACTGCCTCCACATGTGTATCGCACGCGTAAATTGTCGTATCGTCAGCAAAGTTACATATCTCCGATTCCAGTTCCACATAGAACAGGTCGTTTAAAAATCGGGTATTGGCAGGAAAACGGAGCTTGATTAGAAAACGAAGAGCAAGAATTGCGACTATAATCATGTTCAAGTAATTCATTCCAATTTTGAAAAATCCAAGTAAATATTACGACAAATCCATGTAAGACAAATCCAAGTGAAAAATTAAATAGAAAGACTAGGCCATATTTATTATTGTTGACGTTTCCAAGCAAACTTGCGTCATCATCAGAATACTAAGTTTCCAAAAGCACGAGGCTATATTTATATTGATAAAGACAATAAACTACCGAAAAATGCGTTTTTTAACAAATCCTACGTGAAAAATATAATGAGGTACGCCCAGAGGACAATACCTAAAACAGAGCAAAGACGATCACGCAAAATTAATAGACTTTCATGAATGAGCAAATCAAAATCATTTTTAGCTCTGTCCAAAACTGAAAAATCTTCCACCGATGCGGCGTGACCTGATTTGTTACAGTCAAACGACCTCAAACGTTGGATGAGTTTTCAAACACCCGAAGTGTAACTTCGTAATTCAAATTGGCGCCAAATTTTAAATCTTGAGTATCGTGTTGCGGCTTTCTATTTCTGTTACGCACGCCAAACGTAATTCTTGAAGGTAAATACAGTTTCTCAATAAGACTTAAGAGATCATATTTAATTTTCGCTCTAACTTTGAATATCATTTTGGAGATAGGGATTGTTGTTACGAATTGTTGTATTTGAAAACTTCTCTATGTGGCCCAGACACGATGGAAATGAGTTATACACTTGTCTTGGAACCAAACTGCAAAACCATGGCTTTCCTCTCACTAGATGAAGACTATCAAGAAAGGCTTTTGTATGACGTAAAGGAAAGGCCTATGGGGTCTATGCTAAGAATTGAAAGTGCTGCTTCCAAACATTATTCGTTTCTTTGCAAGGATGTTCCCGTCAGCAGTTTTCGGGAGCAAAGCTTAAAGGTGGCAGCGATAAGAATTGAATCTGCAGATAAAGAGTAAAAACTTCACATCCAAGAGACTACGAAAAAGCATTGATAATTTGCCATCAGCGTTCTCATGTAATAAGGCAGGGGTGTGCCTGGAAAGTGGACCCCATCAGCTTTATTTGCAGCAGGCATGTCTATCTTAGTTTCTAGTTAAGTTCGAAAGTGAAATCTGAATATCCAAATGGATTTTCGTGTGGGCTTTCATATCTTCAAACAAGACCTTACCACCTTCTCACCACACTGAATTTTGGTTTAATCTATGTCCTCAAAACTCGGAAGGAATTGCCAATTTGAATTCCATGGTTACACTTTGGATGTATGAAAACTCATCCAACGCTTGAGGTCGTTTGACTGTAATATGGTCCTAGATGGCTGAGGGACTAACTATAACTTTTCGACCTGCTTTATTTATTCCCAAGTGCTCCCTGCAGCGTGTAATCAGGCGACGGGTTGTTTTTCCGAAGTACAAGGCATGGCAGCCAGGACACTTAAATTGGTAAACAACAGAGGAGCGAATGAGAGTTGGGAAGCGGTCTTTAAATGGAAAAAAGACTCTATGGGTTTTGAAGATCGAAAAATAACCTGCAGCTGAATACCCGGATAACATTGCTTAATTAGTCTACAAATTCTGGTTTTCATCTGCAAATTATACCTGCCAAAATATGGTATGCAAAACAATAGGGCCATTTTGGCTTCTGCTAGGGCAGGGGCTCTAGGTAAGAACCTTTGATCCAGGAAGGATTTAATAATACGATCTGTCAGCGCCCTAGGAAAACTGTTTTTAGACAAGATCTCCTTTATTCGAATAATTTCGTCGTGAAAGTTCTTATATGAAGGACAAATATGGAAGGCTCGATAAATCAAAACACTGATCAAATTATTCTTGTATTTGTCGGGAGCGAGGCTAGCAAAATCCGTATAAAGGCCAGTGAATGTCTTTTTTCTGTATAAACTTGTCATAAAATTATTCCCCTCACGGGTAACGAGAACATCTAAAAAGTGTAGAGAGTATTCTGCCTCAATTTCAGCAGTGAAATTGATGTTAGGGTGCTGGCAATTAATACACTCTAAGAACATAGCAACATGGTCCCTGTCCCTAAATAAACAATAAGCATCATCTACATATCTACGATACAGTACAGGCTTAAACTCAGAAGGGCAATTCGTTAAAAAGCGTTTTTCAAGGTGACTCATAAATAAGTTCGCAAGGGACGGTCCCAAAGGAGATCCCATTGCTACACCATCAGTTTGATCAAAAAGTTGCCCATTAAAAACAAAATGATTTTCTTTAACAGCAAAGCCTAACAACTTGCGAAACTGAGTGTGGTCCAAGAACAATCCCTGTATTGTAATTTATCATTTTCATCAAATATCAAGTCAGTGCATACATCTATAGTTTCATCTAATGGGATGTTCGTAAACAAACTAGAGACACCAAAACTAGCCATAACCAATTCCACGTCCGTATTAAATGAGGTAATTTCAGACACGAAAGAAAAAGAATCCCTAATAACATATTCATTTACTGCGTAAGGCTGTAAGATAGGAACAAAAAACTGGGCAAGTTTGTACTTGTAAGTCCCTATCGCGGACAATATAGGCCTTGCTGGGCAATTTGTCTTATGAACTTTGGGTAGTCCATAGATAACCCCTGGGGTACTACCAGAGAGGAAAAGTTCTTTATAGATTTCTTCCGGAATTTTGTTCTGTTTCAATAATTTGTCCCTAAGGAACCGAATTAATTTGTTTTCACGTCTTAGGCAAAGATCTAGACTTTCAGTGTCGAGTTTCTTAAATTTAGAGGCATTTGAGAGGAGGGATTCAACTTTATTAATGTAATCTACACGGTTGACAATAACCACCCCATTTCCCTTGTCTGGTCTAAGGATAATAAGATTCTTATTTCTAGATAATTTCTTAAGAGCGGCTTTGCTGATATTGAGAGGAAACTGTGCAGAGTCATATCCATAATAGGCAGCCAGCGCAATGCTTTTAAGTCGGGTCTTAACGTAATCAAAATTGACCCCTTCTTTATCAATACGGCGATTTTTCAAACTGATCGCTAATTTTTCGAAAGGAGTAAGGAAATCGTTTATAAAGATGTTGAAAAGTAAGGGTCAAAAGAACAGACCCCTGTGGTACCCCAATCGAGATATGCTGTGGTGAGCTATATGTGGAGCCTATTTTAACCCTAAGTGTTCGGTTTGTCAGGTAGCTATAAACAAATTTGAGAGCATTTTTCTTGAACCCATATGCCTCTAATTTTGCAATTAATAGATCGTGGGGTATACAATCGTATGCTTTTGACAAATCCATTAGCATTGTTCCTACTATACCCGACGGGGTGAGTGGCCGAGTGGCTTATACAGTCTTCGTCAGGTGACTGAAGTTAAGCTTGGTCGAGTGAGGTCAAACTCTTAATGGGTGACCTCGGAGGCCTGACCTCACAACTTACCTCGTCGTCCTTCGGAAGGGACGTTAAACTAGGGGTCCCATACCTGGATGCGGCATGCACAGTGGGCCTAAATTAGCTTTCAGTAGCTTGAAATTCTGACAAGCCCACTCAAAATAAATTGAAAACAAACAAAGAAACAAACGTATCAAGACACTTTTTCCAAGTCTCCACTACTCGAAAAAGAGCATGTTGTGTGCTATAACCTTGTCGAAAGCCAGAAAGCAATGAAGATAACACACCCACAAAAAACTGATTTATTTGCTCACTCATGATCCGTTCAAAAATTTTGGACATGGCTGATAGGACGCTAATAGGTCTGTAATTGACTTTTTGGGATGTATCCTCCTTTTTATGAATTGCACAAACGTCCGCTTCCTTTAGCTTGCCTGGAAAGCAACAGTTGTCCATAGTTGCATTTATGCAATCAGTTAAGTATGGGCAAATCACCTCTTTCGCCTCCTGTATAATTTTTGTTGGAATATTACCACTACTTGACTTACTAGTGTCAAGGCTTCTATCTTAATCATAACGTTTAACAAGTTAACATAACTAAATTCAATTTTTTTCCAATCGGGACTTTACTTCTTATAACAACAATACTTGGGTGGTTCTCATATTTTCCTGTAGCTATGTCTACCTTATTTTCCAGACTCACATCAATTCCATCATCCTTAAATGAGAGATCTAGACCAAGGGAGTCTGTGATGTTCACAACATGCGAATTTAAGCATTCAGCAATCACTCTATCATCTGATATAACCTCGCCTTCTTCGATAAGGATGATTTTCTCCCCCATTGGCTTTCCGTTGGAAAACATTGGGTTGACTGCTTTCCAAAATTTTTTGTCATTGTCAACAGCGTTAGTGTCTACAGAATGGTAAAAGTCATGCTTTGCTTTTCTGTTCATGCTGACAATCAGTCATTTCCAGATTTATTCGCCCTGTTTTTGAGTCTTGTTCTTTTCATTATCGCTTTTCTCATATCAAACTTTACGTGGGGCTTATTATTCCCCTAAGCATCCTTTGTTTCAAGGAGGCATGTTTCTGTAACACACTCTCAGTGACAGAGTGTAATATTTGATAGTCAATAGGTATGGTCTCACGCAGTTTGATATCCAAGTCGCTTTGGAACTCTTCTGCGCCGAAATTCTTGTACTCACGGTATCTGATATTTCTTGGGGGCAATTTTACAAAGGTTGATTTTGATATTGTGTATATCAGGTGATGATGATCACTGAAGCCTGTTTCAATCGACTGGCTCTTCGTGAAGGAATGCTTTTTATTTGTGAGCATGAGATCAATGGATCGCCCTCTGGAAGTCTTGAAACATGTTGGTCCCTTCAAAAGGTTAACTAAGTGATAGACATTAATCAAAGGACTAAGTGCCCTATCACCTCTCTCCATGTTAAAGTCACCAATAAGCAAGACATTTTCTCGCGAGAGGATATATCCATCGATAATTCATTTCATTTTCATTTATTCTTATTTATCCACGATATCCATTCAGTTATAGCATACAAAAAAGAAAAACTAATTACAATACAAATTTCCTAAGGTTACTCTCAATGATTGAAATATATTGCCTGATCTTCCATGGATTCGTGCGGAGCTGATTTCTCTTAGCTCAAAAGGTGAGATCTTAGTTTTTTTTAAATCGTACGATGGAATCGGTATCTCTAATGGGCTGTGGGATATTATTCCAAGCAATTGGACCAGTGTACAAAAAACCTCTTTTGGTGTACTCTAATGTCAGTTTTTGCACATGGAGATCCTTCCTATTCCTTGTATTATATTTTGATGTGACCGACCTCTCGATGAACTTATTTTGTAGGCCTGCAGGACAGAGCTGATTAACAATTTTGTAGGTCATAACTGCTCGGTCAAATGTCATCAATTGATTTATGTTCATGAGGTCCTTATTCCAAGCGTCCTTCACCTTCGAAGATTCTATTAGATCGAGTGCTCTGTTTTGGTATTTCTGCAAAGTGCCTATCTTTGTATCGGAGAGGGCTCCCCATATCACATTAGCATACCTTAAGTGGCCTTCAACAAGTGCTTGATATACATTGAGTAGCTGTGATTGTGGTAGGATATTTTTCAGCTTTCTAATCGATGCTAAGCCACCAACTACCTTCCCTTTGACTGATTTGTACTGTTCATCCCAGCATAACTTATCGTCAACCGTAAGTCCTAGGTATTTCGTTTTATGAACCTGTTTGATTCTAGTATGATTCAAATAAAATGGTGGTAGCTCTGGTAATTTGCTTTGCCTACGAGGATGGTCAATAACCATGAACTCGGTTTTCTCAGGGTGTATACTTAGTTTATTTATTCTCATCCACTCGGAGATGTTTTCTAATTCAGCCTGGAAGTTTTGTATCACGTCTCCAATCTCATTCGACGAGAGTGAGACTTCTGTGTCATCGGCATACAGATTAGCCTTTGAGAATTTCAGGCAAGTTTCAAAGTCATTAAGGAACAATATGAAGAGCAATGGGCCTAGACAGGAACCCTGTGGTATTCCACATGTAACTGGCCGGGAGCTGGATTTGTTACCATTTAAAGAGCAATATTGTTGACGATTTTTAAGGTATGACCTAAACCATTCTACCTCAATATCCTTTATTCCATATACTTTCATCTTTCTTATAAGTATTTCATGGTCTACTGTGTTGAACGCTTTCTTTAGATCAAGGAATAGCGCAAAGTTGACATTGTTTTTGTCGATATTCTCATACCAATAGTCTGAAACATTTATCAGAGAGGTGATGGTCGAATGCAGTTTGCGATATGCAAATTGGCTCATAGTCAATTTTCTGGTGGAGAGAAGGAAGTCCGATAATTGATCGTGCACAACTTCTTCAAATAATTTTGAAAAAACCGAGAGAACTGATATGGGTCTATGATTATTTTCCTTAACTCGAGCTCCGGATTTGTAAATTGGTGTGATTTTTGCGAGTTTCCAGATGTTTGGAAAGATTCCTTGTTTTAAGGATGCATTGAATATCATCATCAAGGGCTTAGCAATAAAATTTGCAGCATCTTTTACCAGATGTGTAGGGACTCCATCCTGCAGATGATAAGAGACAAGCTTGATGTCTTAATTATTGCAGAGACAAAACTTGATTCATCTTTTCCGAGCAGTCAGTTTACAATAAATGGTTTTAAAGCACCAATTAGATTAGACATTACTAGGAACAGTGGAGGACTTCTGGTTTACTCAAGAGAAGATATTTTGTGTAGGAAGATAGAGGGTCTTGAGATACCTAAGGATATTCAGGCTATTCCCATTGAGATCAATATAAGAAAACAGAAATGGCTGTTATTACCGATATACAGGAGCCCTACACAAGATCCATGTTATTTTGTTGATAACGTGTGCAGGATTATCGATGGATATGCCCTCTCGCGAGAAAATGTCTTGCTTATTGGTGACTTTAATATGGAGGTAGGTGATAGGGCACTTAGTCCTTTGATTAATACCTATCACTTATTTAACCTTTTGAAGGGGCCAACATGTTTCAAGACATCCAGAGGACGATCCATTGATCTCATACTCACCAATAAAAAGCATTCCTTCATGAAAAGCCAATCGTTTGAAACAGGCTTCAGTGATCATCATCATCTGATATACACAATATTAAAATCAACCTTTGTAAAACTGCCCCCAAGAAATATCAGGTACCGTGAGTATAGAAACTTCTGCGCAGAAGAGTTCCAAAGAGACTTGGATATCAAACTGCGTGACACCATTCCTACTGACTATCAAGCACTACACTCTGTCACCGAGAGTGTATTACAGAAACATGCCCCCTTGAAACAAAGGATGGTTAGGGGAAATAATAAGCCCCACGTAAAGTCTGACATGAGAAAAGCGATAATGACAAGAACAAGACTCAAAACAAGGGCGAATAAATCTGGAAATGACGAAGATCGCAAGAAATATAAACAACAGAGAAATCTGATTGTCAGTATGAACAGAAAAGCAAAGCGTGACTTTTACCATTCTGTAGACATTAACGCTATTGACAATGACAAAAAATTTTGGAAAGCAGTCAAACCAATGTTTTCCAACGGAAAGCCAATGGGGGAGAAAATCGTCCTTATCGAAGAAGGCGAGGTTATATCAGATGATAAAGTGATTGCTGAATGCTTAAATTCGCATTTTGTGAACATCACAGACTCCCTTGGTCTAGATCCCTCATTTAAGGATGATGGGATTGATGTGAGTCTGGAAAATAAGGTAGACATAGCTACAGAAAAATACAACAACCACCCAAGTATTGTTGCTATAAAAAGTAAAGTCCAGATTGAGAAAAAATTTGAATTTAGTAATGTTAACTTGTTAAACGTTATGATTAAAATAGACGCCTTAGACAATAGTAAGTCAAACAGTGGTAACATTCCAACAAAAATTATACAGGAGGCGAAAGAGGTGATTTGCCCATACTTAACTGATTGCATAAATGCAACTATGGACAACTGTTGCTTTCCAGACAAACTAAAGGAAGCGGACGTTTGTGCAATCCATAAAAAGGATGATACATGCCAAAAAGTCAATTACAGACCTATTAGCGTCCTATCAGCCATGTCCAAAATTTTTGAACGGATCATGAGTGAGCAAATAAATCAGTTTTTTGTGGGTATATTATCTTCATTGCTTTCTGGCTTTCGACAAGGTTATAGCACACAACATGCTCTGTTTCGAGTAGTGGAGACTTGGAAAAAGTGTCTAGATATGTCGGGTATAGTAGGAACAATCCTAATGGATTTGTCAAAAGCATACGATTGCATACCCCACGATCTACTAATTGCAAAGTTAGAGGCATATGGGTTCAAGAAAAATGCTCTCAAACTGGTTTATAGTTACCTGACAAACCGAACACAAAGGGTCAAAATAGGCTCCACATATAGCTCACCACAGCATATCTCAATTGGGGTACCACAGGGGTCTGTTCTTGGGCCCTTACTTTTCAACATCTTTATAAACGACCTGTTCTATATGGAACTGGAATCGGAGATATGTAACTTTGCTGACGATACGACGATTTACGCGTGCGATACAGATGTGGAGGCAGTCATGATTAGATTAGAGAATGACCTACAGGGATTAATGCAATGGTTTACTAACAACGGCATGAGTGCCAATCCTTCAAAATTCCAAATAATGTTTTTGGGGCTAAAGGGAGCAAAGAAACTATGCCTTAACATGAACGGCCAACTGATTCCATCAAGCGAACATGTAAAACTTCTGGGTGTAAACATTGACAACTCACTGAAGTTTGAAACGCATGTGAAAGAGATATGTAAGAAGGTCAACCAAAAATTGTATGCATTTGGAAGGTTAAGACCATTTTTAGGAGAACAAAAGTCAAAGTTACTTTTAAACTCCGTGGTAATGTCGAATTTTTCCTATTGCCCTCTGATCTGGTTATTTTGTAGCAAAGCTGCAAACAATGAAATCAATAGGACCCACAAACGCGCACTGAGAACTTTATATAGAGACTATGAATCCACGTTTGAGGAACTTTTAGATAGGGGTGATACAAAGACAACACATAAAAAGAATCTACAAAACCTCATGGTGGAGATCTACAAATCAATGAACCATCTCAATCCTGAGTACATGTGGGATTTTTTTGTCAAGAAAGATGTTCCCTACAACCTTCGGACTAAGGAACTATGCAAGCTCCCCTCGGTGAGTTCTCAACGCTACGGAATAAATTCCCTGTCCTTTAGAGGGAGTCTGTTGTGGAATGCTCTTAGTGATGACCTAAAATTGACAACTTCTCTCGTGAAATTCAAACAAGAAATACGTTGCTGGGATGGCAACATCTGCACGTGCTACATTTGCACTTAATTTTGGGTTTTATATATTCTGTTTTACTGTATATTTTGTAGATAGTTGGTGTAAATTAGCTGTTGTTAGCTACTAACAAACCAACTGTAAATAAGTTTATGATTATTATGATTATTATGATTATGCACACGTGATAATCTTGCACACGTTATCAACAAAATAACGTGGGTCTTGTGTAGGGCTCCTGTATATCGGTAATAACAGCCATTTCTGTTTCAATATTGATCTCAATGGGAATAGCCTGAATATCCTTAGGTATCGTAAGGCCCTCTATCTTCCTACACAAAATATCTTCTCTTGCGTACACCAGAAGTCCTCCACTGTTCCTAGTAATGTCTAATCTAATTGGTGCTTTAAAACCATTTATTGTAAACTGACTGCTCGGAAAAAGATGAATCAAGTTTTGTCTCTGCCATAATTAAAACGTCAAGCTTGTCTCTTGTCATCTGAGAGAAATGTTCCAATTTGTTCCTTATAGAGTTGATGTTTATGTAGCCGACTATGACATTTTTTGGGTATTTTAGTCTTCAGGTTTTCACCTCTTCAAGGCAATCAGTATTTGTATCCATATCGGTTGCAGGTTGGGGCTCTATATAGCCCAAACGTTGATAAGATTGATCTTCTCTATTCAAATTCAAATTATGTTCACTATTTTGAACATGGTTAGGAAATAATTCTTAATTTAGGATGACAGACTATGTTCAAATGTTATCACAAAAAAAATTGACGAGGTTGCGTGCAAGGGTGGAATCACCTTTTCTGTTTCGATGCAATTTACGTGCACTTAAGCAGGAAATGCACTAAATGCAATTTACGTGCACTCAAGCTATTTTAAGATCTCCTGCTCTGAGAGGAGGATAGGCTTAAACTGATGGAAGGACGTTTTTATGCACATGCACAATACCTTATCGGCCCCTTTTACGCCGGCCCTTAATGGCGTTAATTTTCGTTAAGCGGCGTTAAAAGGGCCGGTGTTAAAAGGGCCAAAAAATTGGAATTTTTTTCGAAAAGCTGTGTTAACTTTTTAATGCTTATTTTTGCTAACATCTACCACACTTTATGTATTTTTCATACAGGACAGGTAATTGTAGGCCCCGGAGCTAAAATCATTTGTCCTTTATGAAAAATAAAAATCGGACATTAGTAGCGCAAACATGAATTGGGGCAGATGTAGAAGAAATCAAAAGCTTTTAGATCAGCAGTAAATTTCTAAGTTTTTTCTATACAGTATCCTTAGCCAAACTTTGCTCAAGATATTAATAAAACAGAATACAAAAGGAAAGTGAAGGTTCTTTAAGATGTTCCATCAACCGCGTCAATGTCCTGAAACGGATCTCAAAGAAAGGTGCAGTCGGATGAAGGGGAAGATGTAGAAAAAAACAATGAAACAGTTGTTATTGATTAAAATCACGGTTTTTTCAAAGAAAAAGTAGAACAAATGACGTAGAAGTCAATAAAGATATCCATTATCAATATTTCCTTTCCTTTGCTCTTTGAGTGGCGTTAAAGGAGGCCCTACATGGCGTTAGAGCAAATTTTGGGACTGGCGGAATTAGGGCCGCCGTAAAAAAGGACCGGCATAAAAAGGGCCGATAAGGTAATCATATGAAACTGACAAAGAAATACACCATTAATTTTATTTTTGAAGTTTTATCCATGAATTCATAAGCAGGCAGCACAGCACATGGGTGGTACCAGAAGTCTTCCCATAGAGGGGCTAAAGCTTCTGACAGGGGGCTAAAATATCTACTTTTCAAATGTCATTTTGACAAATTTTCTCCAAGCATGATCAAAAATTTCCTTGGGCAAGGGGCTAGGTGCTTCCAACAGGAGGCCATGGCCCCCCTTAGCCTTTGCCTGGCACCACCACTGAAAGAGCAGTTAGTTGAGATTTCAAAATATTTTTTATTTGAAAGATGCATTCCTTTTGTTTCAGAGCTTTATTTTTGCAAACTGATATGCAATTTCAAAGGTTTATTCAATTATCTTTGTTTTTTTTTCATTATATATGTTACAAGATAGGAATCAAATGTTTTAGCCGATTTTTGCTCGTGGCCCATGGCCGGAAACCTTCAAAGCCTCATTTTCACGGACCAATCAGATGGTGAATAAGCGAGGAAGACAGAAGAAATGTGGGAAAATTTTTCTCAACTTTACCAACCCTTATAAAACGCAACCAGGACAAAAAACTGCTGGAACTTTCCCAAATTTTTTCGAAGATATCTACGCACCATATGTTCGGGTATCCAGATTTGGATGCCGGTTTAAATACCTCACAGTTTGGGGGAGATATAGCGTTTTCTATTAGGCAACATCGGCCGAGGCTTGCCAAGCCTTGTTTACGCCACTTCAAGCCAGGTGATAAAGCCTCTTGATAAAACCTACTTTCAATTTCATTACTAATTTCGAACCATGCCATGAATGCAAAGAGTAGTATAATACAGAAATTTCTCGAGAGTATTGCCATATGACTTAAAACGTGTGAACTAACCGAAGCAAATTTCTTCAGTTCACAAAGAAATCGAAGGGGCATTGAATCTTGAACCAAAGAAACTGCGGTGGAAGGACAATAGCAAGAACAATTGGAAACGTAAATATTTGCCGCTCTGGGATCGTTGTTAAAACAATCACTATTGTTATTGCCATTGTTTCTAACCCAGAGTCTCTATTGTTTAAGGTTGAGTGCCTCATCGGTTTTGGAAAGGCTATAACTTTGAGAAACCGCGAGGTATTTAAACCGGCATCCAAATCTGGATACCCAAACATCTGGCGAATAGATTCCTTCAAAAAAATTCGGGAAATTTCCAGCAGTTTTTTGTCCTGGTTGTGTTTTATGAAGGTAGGTAAAGTTGAGAAAAATTTTCACACATTTCTTTTGTCTTCCTCGCTTATTCACCATCTGATTGGTCAGTGAAAATGAGGTTTTGAAGGTTTCCGGCCATGGGCCACGAGCAAAAATCGGCCAAAACATTTGATTCCTATCTTATATGTTACTAAACTTGACTGCCAAACTTTCAAACAAAACAACAGCCTCCCAACAAACATTTAGAGTTTTTGATACGGTACTTCACAGCAGTCACACAGGCTATAGGCTGCTACACATTTTCCGTTTTAAGAAACTTGGATCAGGCCATAGCATTACTATAAGTTCCATCATTCAGCTTGAATTTTTTCATTTTAGTAGGGTTTGCAGGTAAAATGGGTATGCTGGGGGTAAAATGGGCAGTGTTGATTGCTGGACAGCTGTAGACCCAAACCATATAGTCATAGCTTGAGAAAAACTGCGAACAAAGATCATGGCAAAGTTTATCCAATTTTTTCATCCTACCTTACCTTACCCCAAACTTACCCACTTTACTCTAGGAGACCCTACTAAAATATCTTAATTTGCTTCTTATTTTTAAAATGCATGAATGGTCACTAATGGTCTGTATCACTGCTGCTGATCTTTTTCTTGACTTCTGGTACATCATGCAGGAATATAACAGTGCCCTGTGATCAAAAGTAATTTTACTTAAAAAGCTCAATACACATTTGCCATAATATCTCTGTATTGAACTCTTAAAAGTTTAATACTTCACAGACATAGTGCTAGAATTCCTTGTGATTTTGGTCATCTTAGTATGAGTTTCCCACAAACCAGTTTATTGGAAGTAAATTGATTAACTCTACCTGGCAGCAGGCGTTGAACTTGTGACCATGTTTCTTACACATTGCTAAAATGTTTAATGAAACTGAGTTTCAAAATTGGTCACACACTTCGTAAATCATTGCTCTGTAGTACTTGAGAACTGTTTAGTGAGAGAAACAGCTGTGTGTGTATTCCTTTGAGGATTTAAGAATCTAAAACTGAAATTTCAGTCAAAAAGTAGTCAAAGTTGGAAAGGTTAAAAATGGTTCAAGTATCTCTGCCACCCTGGGCCAACCATTTATAGAAGGCTGTGCATAGAGAAAAACCAGCATTCCTTTTTCAGTGATGACAGCAAAGCTAAGCAGGAACATCACGTAAATCAAGAGATTATTCCATACATAGACATAATAATGATTTGCCATAACAGTTTCCAAAATATTCAAATTTTTGAGTAAGTCACATTGCTGCCACATCTTTCTACCATCTTCTGCAGAGTTCAATGGAATTGAATATGGATGATGAAATTTTCTCACAACAAGGCCTGCCTGTTCGGTAATGGGTAGTGCATCATGGCACGATGCCAGCAGAAAGGCTGTATTTGCTTGTGATGAAATTTTTATGATACTTCATAATACTTTGCTTGTTTCCTAAGCAAATTAGGATACACAGATACTGAAAGAAAAATAGAACATGATTAAAATTAATGAACAACATAGTCAATATCAAATGACAAAAGATGCAACTTGCAATGTAGACTATATATATATATTCTCATAAGCTCATGCGCAATATGTAATAAAGTAAATATAGATTCTCAAGAAAAACACATTCATTAAACGTTTCGGTCGAAGCCTTCATCAGTATGACTTTTAAAAATTAGACAGAGTAATATTACTTTTGAACACAGGGCACTGTTATATAGATTCAGAAATTAAAAAACAATACAAGACAGTAGCCTAAGCGGGATCCTATTAATTACAATGCTTATTTAAAATGTGTTAAGTAGGGGGGTAATGACAAAAGCGGCAGGAGAACACCTTAAGAAAAGTCAGAGAAAGCGCAGAGTAAAGAACCGCTAGAGTCGGTGGCTGTGTATGTCTCGCAGGAGCCAGAAGAAATATCTGTTAGAACAAAACCAACAAAATAAAGATCTAAGAGCGGATGGGCAGAAAGAGATCCCTAAGAAACAGCGTGTGTCCCTAACGAAGAGCTGAGCGCAAAATTCAAAACAACACAACAACCAAAATGTAAATAAAAATGAAATCTATGTATCAACCTGCCTAGTGTTCAAACCCTTAGGGGCAAAGCAATCCAGCCGATATTGCCAGAAGCTTTCCCGCATCCTATTTCCCCCCGTTAGCCTATCGATAATCTTAACACTGATATCCTTCAGAAACCCATGGTGGCCTGCTTCAGTAAAATGTCTGAAGAATTCCACCTGGGAAACTGAGGCCCCTAAATTAAACTTACGACTGCACGCCTTATAATTATTAAACCTAAGCCTAAAAGGCGTGCAGGTGCTACCAACATATTGTACACCACAAACAGTACATTCCAACAAATACACGACATTTGACGAGTCACAATTAAACGAATAGTTTGTCCTACATTCCCGGCTATCTACATTAGAATGAAAATGTTCACTATTGCTCATTACATGACACACTTGACAACGAGATTTACCACAACGAGAACATCCCTTCTTATCAGTCCCCCCATTTCCCTCACTACTGAGCCTAGCCCTAACAAGTATATCCTTAAGGTTCTTACATCTCCTAAATGCTATCAAAGGTGGCTCAGGAAACACCTCCCTATGCTCCTCCGAATTCGTGAGCATAGGATGGAGTCTCCTGGCAACCTTCCTCAAACTATTGAGCGCTGGATGATATGTCGCAATAAGTGGAACCCTTTCCCCCCTCCCTTGCTCATTGGTCCTATTTCCCGAATTTGCCAGAAGAGTTGCCCAACCCTAACCCTACGTACCCTATCTATTTGCTCGTTAAGGTTACGGTAAACGTATTCTGGGTGAAAATATCAATTTTTCGATTTCTTCATATTCTGTTAGCTGAACTTTCAAGGCACACAATGATACATTGTTTGAAGCTAACTGAAGTTTTGAAAATGGAAGAAACTTCGTGTAAACGAAGGTTTCCAAAATTTTTTAATCAAAGTTTTTGTTTGTGGTCTTCAAAATCCATACCTAAATGCTTGACCTGTTAAGCCGATAATCCCAAAGTCCTTGTGGTTTGTGTGCAATAGCATTGTGCGTTCTTGTATCATTATGTTTATAGGGTAGTTATTTGAAGGCCCTAATTGATCTGCGCTGCGCAGCAGCATGCAAATCATTAAAACGTCTTCGGTCTTGCACTCACGACATAGAGTGCACTATTGTTTCAGGGCTTGCTTTTACAATGGATCTATTTTTGTCAACCAATGAGATATCCCTTGCGCAATAGTGTTTGCATGCGCGGTGTTTGCTGAAAGGGCACAAGCTCGTATGCGCAGATGATAAAACGAGTTCAGCTGCGAATGGAAGCTTCAGGGATATCTCCTGGAAGAGCCGTGAGGCCGTCGTGAAAGCCTAGGAGGCAGTGAAACGAACGTATGTGAGTGCTATTTAACTGTGAAACTTTACCTGTTATATTTCCTCGAATGCCGTTTTCTCTTTCCTTGTAGGAAAGTAGGATTTTTGTAAAGTTGCTGTGTGCCGTGCCTTCACAGTCTTGTGCCTTCACTGATCATAAAACTTACGAAGTTCTCGCAAAGGCTCCTGTCAATACCTTTCGAAAAACATAACGAAAATTTGAGGAGGATGCTCAGAAACTGCTGAGAGACCAGCAGTATTCAAATCTGATAATTTCAACTGTTTGCGAAAGCAGAATGCGACGTTCAGCTATGAGTCATGTCATATTTTGATTTGTCAAAACATACTGAGCTGATTGCTGACACGTCCCCTACTGGACTTGATGCAATAACATTACCTATCTTTTTTTTTTTTTATATAAATTCAATATAAAAATTTACAATTTACGAATTACCTACGACTACGAACGATCTACCATACAATACCACAAAACGATACCAAGGGGAGCAAAAGATCATGACTACCCAGGGCCATCCACATGAAGAATATTAATCTAAAACTACAACTAAATATACAATTACGAGAAACTATTACGAACAATGGAACAGAGAAACGAGACTCTATGATAGGGGAACGTTACAAAAATGAACATGGTGTGGTGGCTTAGTTACATTTGGCTTAATTTAGTCGACCGGTTGTGTGAATGTATAGTAGAGTCAACTTGAGTATATTTCTGTTGACGTCGTTTGGGAGGTCTTTATCGCCAAATAATAAAAGTTGCGTCAAAACTTCATTTGAAAGATCAATATATCCAAATGGTCGAAGTAATGCAAAAACTCCAGCGAGAAGGTTTCGACGTTGAACCTCAAACGAAGGGCAAAGCAACAAAAAGTGCTCCGTACTCTCAATACCATCGTTAGAAGGGCACATTGGATTTATGGTATCCCGAAAATTGTGCTTGAATTTGTGAAGGTTTAATTTGCTAAGGCCCACTCTAAGTTGAGTGAGAGAGGATAAGCCTATTGGGTCATGAATTCCAAAGACAGACTTAGCAGGGGGCGAATTTTCGAGAGCAACTTTTTCTTGAAGATAGCAACTGATGGTGCAGTTCTAATTTCCGGACATAATTCATTCCATTCAGACAGGCAATTTGGATAAAAACTAGATTTGAATTTTTCTGTCCTTGCCCTTATTCGCCCAATTACATCCTGATTGCGAAGTGAAGTACTGTGATTGCTGAAGTTGTGGGATCGGATCCATTGTATATTTAGGCATCAGATTATTCATCATTTTGTAAAACAGCGTAAGGCGTCTGCTCCATCTTCGGGAGCTCAGTGACTCCCAACCAAGCTCAGCGTACAGCTTCTCTCGTGATGTTCCCCTCCATGTTCCCGTCACGGCAAGGGCAGCAGAATATTGAACGGACTCCAACTTTTCCATCAAGTTTGACAATATGGTATTACCGCTAAACTCACACACTTTAGCCGGAATGTGATAGATGACGTCTCCGTATTCCAGGTGGGGTCGTACATAAAGCTTAAATAATTCGTTTAGGGTGTGCCTGGGTAGATACTTGGAGAGATATTTCAGCAAACCAACTCCCTTTCTTGTCTTAGAGATAGCTGCCTTAATGTGAGCCGAAAATGATAGTTTTGAATCCAGGATAATCCCTAAATGTTTATGTTCATCTACCTTCATCACTGGCATGTTATTAAAACGAATTTCTGGATGATTCATTTCTATCCTTTTCGTGGAAAATATCAATTCAACAGCTTGCTTTTGCGGATCTGGATTAAATGACATTTTCCAATCATGAGCCCACCGCCTTATCAACTCTAGGTCGTGGTTCATATCACTGGCAGCAGAGTCTATGTCTTCTACTACGGTGAACAACGATGTATCATCAGCAAAGAGTTTAACGTTACACTTAACCTCAGCAGCTAGGTCATTGATATATACAAGGAAAAATAAGGGTCCTAGAATAGAACCCTGGGGTACTCCTGCCGAAATATCTCCCCAGTTAGAATTCTGTCCATTAAGAACTGTTCGCTGCTTTCGATCCTTGAGAAAACTTTGGATAAGTGAAAGAAGGTCTCCTGAGACGCCACAACGTTTTAGTTTAAAGATCAGACCGTCATGCCATACCCTGTCGAATGCTTTAGAAATATCGAGATAAACAGAACGTACATCCAGGGGAGGATTACAGTCAAAGGCTTTAAAGATCGTGTGGCTTATGGAAATTAACTGATTAATCGTTGAATCACTAGGACGAAAACCTGATTGGTTCGGATTGAGCAAATTGCATGAAATGAGATGCGAGTATAAAGAATCGTACATGAGTTTCTCCAGTATTTTCCCAAAAATTGGTAAGAGAGAAATTGGTCGATAGTTCTTCTTTAGATTTTTCTCGTTCTTCTTATGGACTGGTACTACATTCGCATATTTCCATATTTTGGGAAATAGACCACGTCTCAAGCAATTTTCGAATATTATTTTTAGAGGAGTAACTAGTGCAGCATCACTTAATTTTATCATTCTAACAGATATTCCGTCCCAACCATGTGCTTTATTAGGATTTAATGACCTTATAATGTTCAGTATCTTTTCGTCAGTAATAGGAAAGTCATTTATCAGGGAGGAAGGTGCTGGAAAATTAGCTGGAATTTCGCTTTCTGTATCAATCGTTGTACACTGGAGTATGAAGTAGTCATTGAACAGCTGTGCCTTTTCAGTGAAGTCAGTTACAAACAACCCATTTTCTAAGAGGGGTGGTATAATTGGAATCTTAGCCTTGTTTAGGACTGTGTTAATTAAAGACCAATATCTTTTTCTAGAAGTCCCGGGGCTTGCTAAAGTATTACCAGCCTTAAGGAAGTAATTTCGTTTTGCGTCCTCAATCAGTTTCGAACCTTCGGATATCATCTTCTGTATTCCCTCTTGCTTGTCATTTGGCTGGCCACTCCTCACGAAATTTCTATAAGCACGATTCTTTTTCCTCAGAAAGTTTTTAACATTGTCCGTTATCCAGGGTGCTTGATGAGGTCTAATCGTTTTAACTTTATTCGGTATGAAATTGGAGTAAATATTTAACAGAACTTCGTTAAGTAATTCAGCCTGATCATCAGGGCATGTCATATTGTTAAGGTGTTCATGCCAGCGGAACATTTCAATGCTTTTTTTAATGGCAACAAAATCTGCCTTGTCGTAATACCAGATCCTGCGTTTGTACGGAGGGAGTTTTACGTGTGACACAGATAATTTTCCATAAACTATTTGGTGATGGCACTGCTCATGAAGTGGAGGATGGACACCAGACTCGATAACGAGGTTAGGTTGATCAGTGAAAATCAAATCAATACACGATTTTGAATCACCCATGAAATGTGTTGCCTCTGAAATCAACTGGTGTAGGCCTAGGTCCGACGAAAATGGCTCAAACAGCTTTCCCTCATTGTTCTCTATATCATTGTCCCACCACTGAGTTGATCTGCAGTTGAAATCACCAGTAATGATGACGCAAAAAAGATTTTCAGCATGCATTTTGGACAGCATCAATTCAAAACTTGTAGTAAAGTTATCAAATTGAGACTGGTCTTGGCTTGGGCTTCTGTAAACAACTGCGAAAAAGTACTTTTTCCTATTTAATTGAATTTCGTACACAATACATTCAGGAAGAGTCACAAGGTCAGAACGGTTTTTTGAAGGAAGAGAATCTTTGATGTATAGCCCAACACCACCCCTCTTCACATTACGAGGATGGTTATCTTGAATAAACGTGTATCCATCTAGTGCCAGTCTGTCTTTATCAACGGTATTGTCAAGGTGAGTTTCAACAATACCAATAAGGTCATAATTGTAAACCGAGTTATAGGCCTCTATCAACGAGACTCGTAAAAAATCATGCGCAGTAATACTATTCAAATTCCAGGTACAAAAATTAAGCGTTTCAGGGCCGGGATTCATTTCTACGTCACCACTAAGCAGAATTACCCTGAAAACCAACCATTGTGTGTGCAGTACGTCACATGTCATACACCCAATGTAAAAGTAGGAATACAGAAAGAGAAATTGCTTCAAGGCTACACGCTTATACCGAACAATACCGATAACACCGACAGGAATTCGCTTGGACAGTTCCACAGTCAAGTAAAGTACTGTCTTGGCAAAGTGATGCACGCGGGCGAACAAAGGCAAGAAACATGACTGGGTTTCCATGGAATGCACTGCAAGAAACTGCATTATTAGCGCAAAGGGAAGAACAAAGGTTGAGACTGCTATAAAACAATAACAAAACCAAAAAAGCCTAAAGACTCGTAACAGTATCGAAATCGGCCTAAAAGGTTTGCTCCGGGGACATGATCTTTGAGTGCACAAACGGAAACACCCTATTGTTGCTCGCCATCGATTGATCTCAACCGGCATCGTCGTGCAGAAACCGTCCCGCTGGTTCCCTAGGGCAATACGCAACAATGCAACCACCACTGCCATATCCAACAACACATAACAGGAGGCGAAACTTAAACGACAAATTACAAATACAAAAGACTCTACGAAGAATACTTAAAAGAGCGATTTCCATTGGCTTATGTGTCAATGCGGGAAAGTGTGGGATTTTCTTTGTTCACAATTTTAGCCTATTTATATTTGTTTCTAAATTGAACATAACTTAGTAAGGAAAGTTAAGTAATTCAAAATTTGTGACTATTGAGACTTTGCTCACGAAGGAAAATTGTATTCTTTTACCAGGATCAGATGTTTTAGATATTGAACAATAAAGAGTGGGGATCTTAGATATTGTTTTCATCGTTGCTTTGTCAATAAATGTGTTTGCAAGGATGGACAGATAGTCCAATTCATGTAGCAAATTTGTATAAAAATTCGAGGTAAACAAATGTATCGAGTTCAAAGGGGCCTCTAGAAACCATACCCCAATCCAACCGCAAAAGGAAACCAACAACAAAATATCTAGGGGAGAGACCACATAAAAGCCAACCCCAACACAAAATGACATGAAGAGCCAAACCCACATTCAAAACATTCGAAAAAAAATTGCATGCAAATAAGGTAATATACCAACATAGCTGCAAAAAGAATTTGAATATGAATATTTGTCGCTTTTGATCGATGGCAAGGAAAGTCTTAGGGCTCAAATCAATTTTATGGAGGGTTCTTCAGAAAAGTACAAGAAAAAGAAAATTTGGAGGGGGAGGAACAAACCTGGCAGCTATTTTGGTATAAACCCCAACGTCTTATCTAAGCAACAAATATCAAACACAAAACTGGCAAAATGCGACCGTGAACCAAAAAGTAAGATAAAATAATTGAATGAGTAAAAATGAATTCAAGTTGTCTCTTCCTCTTACTGCTCATCCTCTTCATTTTCAGAGCCTTCATCTCCATCCGCTCCTCCTTCTTCACTGCCATTCAGTAGCTTTTCAAACTCTTTTAATGTCTCAAAATATTTATAGTTCCCATCATCAAACAAGCAAGGGCGACAGTTCACATCACAAAATGCAAACGAATTTTCAGAGCCTTTCAAAAGATCATTTGCCTTGTTGAGGAGATCCATTCGCTTTTTTGTCAAATCCAATCTGACCTTGTATTTTTCGGAATTTTTCCTCGCGCGATAAATCAATGTACGATGGCGCCATGTCGTCATCCTTACAATCATCTGCCTAGTATTCTTTCCATTTACCTTCTTCACTGGGCCGATCCGATGGGCACGGTCTACAACAGCATCGGGTATGGATACTTTTAATTCTTTAAAAACTTGTTTAACTTTTTTGAGGCAATCTTCACCTGACTCAGCTTTTCTTTCTGATGGAAGATCAATGCCATGAATTCGAAGGCACAGCCTGCGCTGGTACTGCTCATTGTCATCGTTTTGTTTTTCCAAATGCATGATATGATGCTCAAGCACAGCGACCTTATCCTCCAACTGGCTAATCCTAGTATTTTGATCATGAATCGTTTTCATCAATTTGCTAATACAACCTTTTGTGGCCATTTTTGACTCCAAATCTTTGAATCTATCTTCCATGAAAGCTTGGAGACCTGCAACAGATTCGTCATCAGGGGGCGTTTCGGAATTCTTTCCACGGCGTGCTCCAGCCATTTCACAACCAAGCTTTATTTTCTTCCAATTTAATTCAAATTTTGAGCCACATTCAATATCAATTATCGTCGGATGTTTCTCTTTAGTTTTGCTATCATTTTATTAACGAATGGTCATCATTTGAGTTGTTTCAAAGCGACAAGACCCAATTTCTTTCACCGCTAGTAGCAGCAGATTTAAAACACGTCCGCCATTGTCGAAACACAAAGCAAAAAAAACAAAAAAAAAAATTACCTATCTTTACTCATACCCCCAGTTGGGATATGATATTTATGAATATGTAAAAATATGTACATCAAGAGTCACTCTTACATCAAATGGACACTACTTGAGCAACTCTTTTAAAAAGTAATGAAAAAATATTAATTAGAAATGTAACAGCTGACAGCTAACAGCCGTTAAACCTTAAAATTAAGATTTGCAGGAGATTATTTTTAATCGTAATTTTGCGAAATGAGGATAACTTGGAGATAAATGTAGAAACTTTTTTTTATAGAGGGAAGGGTTCCTTTCATTCGATAATGATTGAAATTTGTAATAAAACTTCTGATCTCCTGACTTAGAGCAAGTTACATCGGTCCCAGATTCCGTTTCATCATTGAACTGGATGATCACACATGCATGGCACAATACTTCAAATCACTCAAATCACAAACAAGCACAACTGCGACATGGAATCAGTCTAATGATGATTTTGAATCGAAAAGGAAATCTGCAGCTACATTAGAATGCGGAAGTTCGTTCTGGTGCTGCCGGGGGTTTTGACACAATAACAAAAACGTCAAAGCCTCTTGGAATGTGAATTTGTCTAATTTCAGTTATGACCATAAAAGCTCTTTTGTCTGCAACGACTGCAATTTTCAATGAGATCAAAACAAAAAGCAGTAACGGCCAAATTATTCGCAAGAAGGGGGTTAGACAGCACTCATCATGTCAACAGGACTGGAAAGGCCTGCCTTCCTCCGTTGAATTGAATTCATTTTCTGACGGGAGATCTCTGTACACTATACGGCTACTAACTAAAAAATAACATAGCATTTATCCACCAGAGATGTGCTATTTTTCCGGGCATCGTTTTCGCCTATTTTTCCTGGAACGGGGTCAAAATAAAGCAATTTTTCTAGAGCCAATTGTCAAAACATGTGAAAAGGGGAAATTTTGCTAGGTCGGGTTATTATATTGTCCAATTTTTGTGTTTTGGAGTATGCTTTTCACCGATATTTTCTAGAATCGGGTATCATTTGAAGGCAAAAATTCTGGAGCTGGGCAAATTTTTTCCGTAAGCACACCCCCGTACAAATTTAGATCCCTTTCCGCCGCTGCGTCCCCATCCTTACCCTGGGTACCAGTCTTCCTTGGGAGAGTCTGGTACCCAGGGTACCCCATCCTGGTCCCCAACGAAAAAATATCATCAACAATTGAAACTTCACAGAATTTGATGAAAATCACCAAAAAGTACAATTCTGATATGGAAATTTCGAAAATTGACTTAGTTTCTGAAAATTTTATGATTTAGGGGGGCTAAACTGGGGGCAAAGGTGAGTGACTTGAATTAAATTCGTTAGAAAATCAAAGTTAACAGAATTTGATTGAAAAGTCACTAAAAATACAAGACTGATGCAGAAATTTCGAAGATCGAAGTGCATTTCACAAAAGTGTGAAAGATTTTCAGAAGGAAAGGATTTTTACGGATTTTGGTGGATTTTCTTGGAAAACAAAAAGGATCTTGGCCAGTGGTGTATGATTGTTTTAGGGAGTGAAATGCCCCTTGTGGGTAGACGAGTTGCTGCCACACAAATTACATTTAGAAGGTCAGCCAGCTCTCATCCGAAGCCACCTTATTAGTCCAGAGCAATGATATATAAAGTTTATGATGTATGCTATAGCGCAAATCTTAAGATAGGAATATCTCTTGTTGATTTTTAAGCCTAAATGGCTTGATCCGGATTAGTGTGGTTTATGTGGTCCCGATGTGTACTTTACGACTGCAGAACAGTAAAAACCTTTTTTCTCAGGACTCAAAAATCCATGAGGTACAGGTACGAAAAAGCTATTTTGTACCCTTTGAGCCAATCGAATCGCTCGAAAACTTGCAGATGGCCAGGACAGACTTGGAGCTTGGAAAGTGTGTCCCAAATTCTTTGTATGTGTCCTAGTCCGTCTTTTATAGCCAAATACAATTGTGGGAGGGCAGAAAAATCAATTGCTATTTTTTGACAGCATGTAGTTTCAAAGAGAGAAGGAATTTGAAAAATTCGAGACACACTTTAAAAGCTTAGGATCTGCACTTCCTGCTGATGTAAGTCAGATTCTGTTACCTCAAACGCAAGGGTACAAAATAGCTTTTGAAGGTGGAACACTCTTTGAAGCAATAAATTTGCCTGGAAAATATCATTTTACGATATTTGCCAATAATTTTGGTATGGTTAGAATCCCCAAATTCTTGTGCATCGAATGATGTATAGTTTACCTACATTCCGTTAACAGTTCGGCTTTAAGCGAGTGAAAACCAAATTTCGTGCCACAAACGTTTACCGTAACCTTAACTAAAGACTCTTCGTAGCCCCTGTCCTTGAGCCATCCAGCTAACTCGCCTGCCCTCTCCTGACATTGGCGATCTTCCGAACATATCCTACGAAACCTAAGAGCCTGACCATAGGGGATCGCCTTTTTCGTGTGCCAGGGGTGACAAGACTTCTTATGCAAGTATTGATGTGTATCAGTTGACTTGCAAAACAAGTCTGTCGAAAGGACTCCCCCCCCCTCCCCCCTCATGCTAACCTGAACATCCAAAAAACTAATACTATCCCGTGATTGCTCGCTAGTAAACTTAATGGTTTCGTGACTACTGTTGAGATGATTGATGAAAGACTTCAACTTTTCTTCCCCATGCGTCCAGATAAAGAATATCGGAGGAAGACATAAGTCTTCTTTCGAAAGGCCTGAAGTTTTCACCTACTCCAACTGACATCGACAAATCACAGCTGAAATCAGATCTTGAGGCATTCAACAGGCGAATGAGATTGAGATGGCATTTTCGTAATAACGAGGACGATTATGTACCGGACAAGGACAGTAGTTTCAAAACTAAATCCACATGGCAGCCCCCTAAGGATGACCCTGTTCTTGAAAACTATCTTTCACTGCTGGAGAAGGAGGTGATGTCTGTCTCGCCGGAGGGTAAGAATTTTAGTAATCTTTCTTCATCTGAACAACTTTCTTTGAAAAAGCTTAAATCTGATAGGAACATAGTCATAAAGGAAGCAGACAAGGGTTCAGGGGTTGTAGTTTGGGATCGGGAGGATTACATAAGTGAGGCTAACCGACAATTAGTTTATAGGCAGGTTTATGAAGAAGTAGAGGTGGATCCCACGGTAAATTTGGGTAAGACCATTAATCCTAGGTTGAATGAGCTGAGGGACGAGGACCCGGGACTAGAGGAAGTGACTGATTATTTGCAAGTTAAAGATTCTAGGTTAGGTAGATTTTATTTGTTGCCTAAGATCCACAAGGGTCTTAGTAGTGTTAAGGGCAGACCGGTCATTTCCAACTGTGGTACAATAACAGAACATATTTCAGAGTATTTAGACCACCACCTTAACCCGTTGGTTAGCCAAATTAGATCATATGTTAAGGACACTAACCACTTTCTATCTAGGCTAAGTAAGTTAGGTAAGATACCAGAGGGGGCTTTGCTGTGTACAGTTGATGTTGTGGGACTCTATCCCAGCATTCCACACGGGGAAGGCTTAGAGGCCATCAAGGAGGCGCTGGATAGAAGGGAAAACCCGGGCGTGGCTACCGACACCCTAGTGGGGTTGGCGACCTTGGTCTTGGAGAACAATTGTTTTGAATTTAATGATAGGTTATATGTAGTAGAATAAAGAAAGTCAGTTGTATTGTTTAGTTATGCATGGTCTAGAAACAGAATTGTAAAAGTAAGTTACGAGTTATCAGCAAAATATGTTCAAAGTTGTAAGAAACTTGAGTTGTATGGAATAAGACATTTCTTGGTTTGCCATTTATCATTGGTCAGTCACTTTGGTAGCGCTTATCGCCACAGGCAGCAAATAGTTAGGTTGAAGCTTGGTTCGCGAACGCATAAGTTGAAGATTGTGGTGTCTTTTGCGCAACGGTTGGACTTGATCACTTCAACCGGGACACACAAGTTTTACAGTTGTATTGATAGATGGTTGTTAAGTTACTTAGAGTATCCCATGCTATCTGTAGTTGCTTATCTACTATTTGTCCATTAGAAACGCAGTTTTCTGGAACCAGTTATCGGAAATGTCGAGAGAAATCGTACTGCAAGTGAGACAGAAATTGTTAAGTCTTGTCGTAAAAAAAAACCAAAATGTTGAGGACAACATTTCTTCAAGTGGGGATGTGTGTAGGAAGGTGAACTTGTGCATGTATTGTTTAGTTAAAGTAAAGTAATACCGTTAGGAAATACATCGTGGTCATGGTGTTAGGATTTGGAATTCGCTTTCGAGTATAGTTGCCTTTAGGATAAACAAGTTGCATATCTGAGCAAAGTTTCTAAAAAGGTTGTAATCCATGTTGTCTCCCGAATACCCACAAAGTACCAGTGATAACCATTATACTAAGAAGGTATTAGAATGCAATAT
This sequence comes from Aurelia sp. 3 sensu Dawson et al. (2005), assembly GCA_964020215.1. Taxonomy (NCBI): domain Eukaryota; kingdom Metazoa; phylum Cnidaria; class Scyphozoa; order Semaeostomeae; family Ulmaridae; genus Aurelia; species Aurelia sp. 3 sensu Dawson et al. (2005). Next base: position 9,660,618 of record OZ026590.1, read on the forward strand.
GTATACATGTCAACACTCGTTAGACAGTGTCAATTAATGCACGCAAAGTTTACCCAATCAGTGTGTAGCAAATATTGCAAAGCAGTATGGTATTGTAAAAGTTATAAAGATCATGGTTTGCAATAGTTTAAGTGCAGTTCGTAGCCAGGGGTTCCATGGCAGGGACCTTAAATGGTCTCCAGCCGAATCCCGCCAAAGCTATAGAAGATATATATCGATAGAATAGACAGTGAGAGATATGAATGAATATATGAAAAACGTCCAAAGAGTTGTATTTATTTGAGTATACATTTTGAACCACCATCGCGTATGGACACCGCCGTTCCCGAACCCCGCCAACCAGGTGTTACATATATAGGAAGAAGTTGGGCACGGCTAAAGGTACGCAGTTCGCTCCGGCCAATGCCAATCTCTTCATGACCCGGTTGGAAGAGAGGTTGTTGGATGCTTCAGCTGACAAGCCTCTCGTCTGGATGAGATTCATCGATGATGTATTCTTTATCTGGACGCATGGGGAAGAAAAGTTGAAGTCTTTCAAATCAATCATCTCAACAGTAGTCACGAAACCATTAAGTTTACTAGCGAGCAGTCACGGGATAGTATTAGTTTTTTGGATGTTCAGGTTAGGGAGGGGGGGAGTCCTTTCGACATACTTGTTTTGCAAGTCAACTGATACACAACAGTACTTGCATAAGAAGTCTTGTCACCCCTGGCACACGAAAAAGGCGATCCCCTATGGTCAGGTTTCGTAGGATATGTTCGGAAGATCGCCAATTTCAGGAGAGGGTAGGCGAGTTAGCTGGATGGCTTAAGGACAGGGGCTACGAAGAGTCTCTAGTTAATGAACAAATAGATAGGGTACGTAGGTTGGATAGGGCAACTCTTCTAGCAAATTCGGGCAATAGGAAAAATGACCAAGGGAGGGGGGAAAGGGTTCCACTTGTTGCGACATATCATCCAGCGCTCAATAGTTTGGGGAAGGTTGCCAGGAGACTCCATCCTATGCTCACGAATGCGGAGGAGCATAGGGAAGTGTTTCCTGAGCCACCTTTGATAGAATTTAGGAGATGTAAGAACCTTAAGGACATGCTTGTAAGGGCTAGGCTTAGTAATGAGGGAAATGGGGGGACTGATAAGAAGGGATGTTCTCGTTGTGGTAAATCTCGTTGTCAAGTGTGTAATGTCATGAGCAATAGTGAGAATTTTCATTCGAACATAGATAGCCGGGAATATAGGATAAACTATTATTTTAACTGTGACTCGTCAAATGTTGTGTATTTGTTGGAATGTACTGTTTGTGGTGTACAATATGTTGGTAGCACCTGCACGCCTTTTAGGCTTAGGTTTAACAATTACAAGGCGTGCAGTCGTAAGTTTAATTCGGGGGCCTCAGTACCCCAGGTGGAATTCTTCAGACATTTTACTGAAGAAGGCCACCACGGGCTTCTGAAGGATATTAGTGTCAAGATCATTGATAGGCTAACGGGGGGAAATAGGATGCGGGAAAGCTTCTGGCAATATCGGCTAGATTGCTTTGCCCCTAAGGGTTTAAACACTAGGCAGGTAGATACATAGATTTCATTTTTGTTTACATTTTGGTTGTTGTGTTGTTTTGAATTTTGCGCTCAGCTTTTCGTTAGGGACACACGCTGTTTTTTTAGGGTTTTCCGTTCTGCCAATCTGCTCTCGGATCTTTCTATTGTTTGTTTTGTTGTAACGTGCTATCTTTTTCAGCTTCGGCGAGACAGACACAGCCACCGACTGCAGCAGTTCTTAACTCTGCGCTTTCTTTTATCTTTCTCCCGCCACCTTTGTATTACCGGCTGCTTTAACACATTTATATTACGCATTGTAATAGTTAGGACCCGCTTAGGCTATTGTTGTGTATCGTTTTTGAAATTCGAAATCTATATGTATGCTCCGTCGGATTTTGGAAAGTCATACTGATGAAGGCTTTGGCCGAAACGTTTAAACGAATGTGATTTTTCTGAGTTTCTATATCTATTTTTATTACATATTGAGATTGAGGTAATGAGTACATATGTATATATATAAATTAGATACTAATAGTGCGGATGAAAAACGAACGAGAAATAAACAAAAAAGGAGATGTTTTTAGCACACTAAGGCCTTTCAAGTTAATGCTATCATCAGAGTGTGACTGACAATCTGAATCGAACTTTTTATAATATATTACGAGGATTAACATGTTTACATAATGACAGACGATAGAAGTGTTAAATGGTTGAGATGTCAATTGAGGGTTGCGTGCCCTGCTTTAAATAGTTTTTCTTCGTATGTGGTCAATAATTTCGAG